>PVKY010007876.1:0-14532 GCA_004027775.1 Bradypus variegatus
CCTCCCCCACCCCCCTGCCACAGACACATACACACACACACACGCACACACACGCACACACAGATGCACTACACCCACTTGTGATCATTGGCAGCTTAATTACAAATACTCAGCTTGTAAATATCCTATGTGTGTGAGTGGCACTCAGCCTCCTCATCACCACACGCACCTTAGGACCATTAACATCCTCCTCTAACCCTCCAGTACCAGAGCAATCACAGTGTTACGGGCCGGCAGCGCCACCTGGTGGCCAGAACAGGAACTCTCTGACCGGATACCTCTAGTGCATCACGTCCTCTCTTGCTATTCATGGAACCTATGAATAAGCCATTCTCCCTTCTCTTCTTCTTCCGACATCAGGGCTCACTTAATTCTAGTCTGGCAATCTCCAACTTATATAAAAGCATCCCCTTCCATCTCTTTCTCTCCCTGCTCTTGCCCCACATCTCCCTCTGTTGTCCTAAAAAGTTTAAGGACTTCAGTTATAAGCTTGCATCTAGGAAAAAGAAAGTAGCAAATCTTAAAGCGGTTAGATGCAATTAGATATAATAAAGAATCAATGCATCACATTAATAAATACTTCAGGGAAGAACAGCAAATAGCTAAATAATAGATGAAAATACGTTCAGTTTTGTTAGTAATCAAATAAACACAATTAAAACAATGAGATGTCATTTTTGCCTGTCAAATAAAAAGATATAAGAAGTGATACTCATAGTTAGCAAGTGAGACAACAGTCCCATAAACAGAGAAAGAGAGAGAGCACAACTATATTGGTCCAACATTTACAGAAAGCAATCTGACGGCTGGTAGTAAATGGAGCCTCACACATAAGCACACAGCTAGGCCAAATCACTCTTTACATAAAAAATACATGCTCTAGAGAATTTATCAGGAGTCTACATGAGCATTTATGTGCAAATATGTTCACTGAAGCAATGTATGTGATGGGGATAAATTGGAGAATGCTTTAAAACTGTAATACAAACAGTAAATAGGATGGAACGTAATTACCAAAAATGATGATTGCATTGATTTTTGATGATACAGAGAAAAGTTCTTGATATGATATTAAGTATAAAGAGCCAGATAAAAATATTTACAGCATGATATTAAAGATGTAACAAACTGCATAATACATGTATAGAAAAACAAATTGGAAGTAAACACATCCAAATGTTGAAAGTAGGTATCTCTAGATTGGTAAGATTATGAACAATTTATTTTATTTATTTTCCAGATAATCCATGATGGCCTTTATTACTTTTATACTGAGAAAATATCTAAAAATAAATAATCTATGCCATGTACAACTGGAGTCTTTACAGATACCCCCAAATTTCCTTCTGAAAGTACAATGGCAGAAAAAAATAAAGCCTTTAGGGCAAGGTTTCTTAACAGGGGACAATTTTGACCCAACAGGGGATATCAGGTAATATTTGGAGAAATTTTGAGTTGCCTCAACTGGGAAGTTTTACAGGTATCAGGTGGGTAAAGGTGAGGGATGCTGCTTTTCCTACAATGAGCAGGGCAGCCCTGACAACCGAGAATCATCTGACTGAAAGTATCAATAGAACAAAGGTTGAAAACCCTGCTCTGGAGTCAAACACACTGGGATTTGAATCCAGATCCTATTCCCCTAAGCTGTTTGATCTTGGGCAAGTTCCTCATCACTCTAAACCTCAACTTCACCTTGTAAAAGGGAATCATCTGTGTAGGATTTCTGGGGAGAAAATAACAATATATGAAGTTCCTGCACATAGTAGATGCAAAATAAATACTAGTCCTCTTCCCCTAGAGTCACACTTAAACTATTTTTCAGTGTTTTGGTTTGCTAAAACTGCTGCAATGCAATATGTGGATTTAATACGCTGCAAATTTACAGTTCTAAGGCCATGAAAATGTCCAAATTAAGGCATCAAGAAGCACTCAAGAAAGGATGATGGCATCTGGAACACCTCTGTCAGCTAGGAAAGCACCTGGCTTGTGTCTGCTGGTCCTTTGTTCCCGGGTTGCCTTGCTTTCAGCTTCTGATTCCAGTTGCTTTTCTTTAAGTGTCTGTAGGTTCTCACTTAGCTTCTCTGGGGTAAACTCTGGGCTTCATCTCTTAGCTTAGCATCTCCAAACATCTTTCTGTCTGCATCTCCAAGCGTCTGGGTCTGTGTTGGCTCTAAGCTCTCTCTGTCTGTCTGTCTGTCTCTCTCTCTCTCTCTCTCCCTGAGCTCTCTTAAGGACTCCAGAAACTAATTAAGACCAACCTTGAATGGGAGAGATCACATCTTCATGGAAATAATCTAATCAAAAGGTCCCACCCACAATAGGTCTGCCCCCACAAGACTGGATTAAAAGAACATAGTCATTTATGGGGTACACAACAGATTCAAACCAGCACATTCACTTTTGTACTTCCTTTTTTTAGGTATTATAAAAATAGTGCGCTCCAAGCTTTTACTTACATCTCCATTCCCATTTTGGACATAATTTTAGAGACAAGTAAGCTTTGAGGGGCTCTCCCCAGACTCTAAAGCTCTATCAGGTTGTGAGGATACAAAAATGAAACCTGGTTTCTACAATATCAGTTACAAATGAAATTTTGGAGGCAAACATTCTAAGCACTAGAGGTAACATGAGTGAAGAGCTGGGTCTCCTGCCCAAATGAGGGTGCCCTACAGTGGAAAGGCTGAGCCTGGAGTCTGAGAGGGTGCAGGACACAATATGACCTGAGCATAGAAGTGTCCTGGGCACATCTCAAATTACCACCAAAGCTACACATGAACAATTTGGGACTTATCCATCCATTTGGGTTACTCACACTTCTCCCCTCCACTGAATGAGCTCTACTTACAAATCTGCTTATAAATATTAAAAATGGCCCAGAGATAGATGAGTGGAAAATGGAGACAAAAATTAGACAAAGAATAGGGTGGGATGGAGGAGATGGAAAGTTTGGTGTGTTCTTTTTTGCTTTTTTTTTTATTTTGGAGTAAGAAAAGTTTTAAAAATTGATTCTAGTGATGAACGCACAACTGCATGATGGTGCCGTGAATGACTGTACACGGAAGATGACTGTAGGGTGTGTGAATATAGCTCAATAAAACTGTATTTAAAAAAAAGTAAATGAACAATGGGGGGAAGAAGGGAATGGGATGTTTTGGATGTTCTTTTCTATTTTAATTTTTATTTTTTGGAGTAATGAAAATGTTCAAAGATTGTGGTAATGAACGCACAACTATATGACAATACTGTCAACAACTGATGGTACACTTTGTAGGACTGTATGTTATGTGAATATATCTCAATAAAATTGCACTAAAAAAAATAGTCCAGAAAGAGCAGAACTCTAAACCCAAGATACTCTAATCCCTACTGCTTCTACCTTAAAAAAGTGCCGATACAACCTCATGAAGTCGTGGGAGATTTCACCCGTCTTCTCTCAGGTATTTTGTCTAGATTGGAAAGAGGCCGACGGTCATGAAGCCACCATCATCGGTGGAAACCGAGGGTGAGGGAGGGGATCCGACTTGCCCTGGGGCGAGGACTTTGAGCAGGGTCAGGGAAAAGCCTGGGAAGGGGCGGGTGGAGGCAGGCGGTGAGAGTTGCTCACGGATACTGATCACTCACTCTTATCACAGCCGTGTATCTGGGGAGCGGGAAGCAGGCGGACGCTCCCCGCCTGCAGGCACGTCTTGCCAGTCCACAGCCCAGACCCCCAGGCGCCAAAACCCTGCCAGTGGCCTTACCAGTCTTCATGTGCTGCATACAGACCTAGTCAAATGAAAGCCGACAGCCAAAAATTCTCTACTGACCACAGGTACAAAAACCAAAAAAACACAAAAAGCAAAACCCACACAAAAAAACAAAACAAAACAACAACAACAAAAACCAGACCAGAAAAAAAAAACCTTCCAATATTAGTATAAATATCATTTACTGTCAGGATAAGCGCTCTGTTTCCCCCGCCCTTCGAGAACATTTGCAGACAACAGCACCTGCATCATTGCCATGTTTTTGCACACTCCAGTGACCAAGGACTATTTACAGAGTCTGGAAAAACTCAGCAAATGGTCTCTTCCATCATCTGCTAAAGGATTAAAAAAAAAAAATGGAAGAAAGCAAGAGAGAGGAGACCTGCTGGTTCAATTCAGGAGACAGGTGTCTTTATTACTTTACAGCAAAGGAATTCTTTCCAGCAGGCCCATTCATTCCTGCTTCTTGGGAGGAAAACATTAGTCACTCATATCTTGTCCAAACTGTACAGGGCTTGCTGACACTGGCCTGCTGAGCTTCGTATCAGAAAGATGGCATCGGCAAGGTCCCTGGGCCTCTGCAGGGCATGCCAGTTGCCTGGACTGGCTTTCCACTCAACCGCAATCTCTGTCTTGTGCAAAGGGAAACTCTGACAGGCTACTGTGGGAAATGACCAGTCTGCCATGAGCCTGCCTCAGATCCCATCACCACAGTCACTTCAGGCCCTGGGTATCAAAGTTGTGAGAAATAGAGCGGTACCTGTAAGGGAATAAACGCTCACTCGGTTCTGGAGGAGAAAAGAATTTATTTACGATCTTGCAAGAAAGGGCGCACAGCCGAACACGCGGTAGGCTGGTGCGCCGGAGGAAGAGAATGGCGACCTGTTAACCCCCTACTCCTAGTGCGCAAGTCCCTCCCCTGGTTCCCCATTGGCTGGGTACTACAGAGGTTGCAGCCTTTCCGAAAGAACTAACTAGCCCATCTCTGAGATTTTAACTTGTACAGCCTATCCGAGAGACTTCACTTAGTTTAAACTTCCTGCTGGGAGTTCCCGCCTCTGATTTTACCTCATATCTCTTTACATTCCAGTAACCAAGGTTACCATTTCAGATAAGGAGATGGCGCAAATTCTCTCTTCTTCCCTTTACCACAGGGCTTGTTTAAGCCGGCTCTGCCTCCATTTTCATTCCATGCTGTCTCTATGTGAAAGCTAAACTTATCCTTTTCTTACAAAGTCTTGGCTAGGCCAAATGCCAGTGGAAGCGTTCCTGCCACATACTATACCACCACCTACTAGGTGCTGAGAGAAGTCAGAGTCTGACCCTCTGGGCGCTTGCAATCAAATGTGTCAAAGTAAACAACCACTTGGAAAGGTGGAGCTGCTAGAAGAAAAATCCAGTTTACTGATTACTTAGCATGTGCTTTATTCTCTCTCTTTGTCTCTCTGGGCTCCATAAATGTGGAGAGATTGAAGACACACCTACCCCCATCCCCTGAGATCTCAATGGTGTTGATGCTGTCTGTGCAGGTATTTGATCAATACAAAGAGAAATATCCAACACCCCCCCCCACCCAATACCATTACCACTGCTGCCATTGCCATTGAGAATATCTCTAGATTTGGGGCAGCCTTTTTATCTGCAAGGTCAAAGAGATGTTAATGACACTCTGTAGGCAAGGAGCAAATAGGCTGTGGGGGGCAGGAGCTCCTTGAGTTTAGGGTCCTGAGTAATACAGACCAGGACCTTGTCCCTAGATGTTCTTAAATAAACTTGACTACTTCCTTAAAGGTATCCTTCTTCCTCTCCACACACCACCTTCCTCTCCCCCAACCTCCAAATAACCAGCTTCCATTCAAAACATACTGGCTAAGATGTATGTTTCTTTTCACTTCTTCCTACTTGGACCTGAATCCCATGATCTATGTCCTACCCTCAAGTTCAACTCTCAGGGCCAACACCTTATTCCCCTCCAGAACTCTTTTAGTGGTAACTGTCTGAATCACATATTGGGATCTCAGCTTCTATTGCAATGAGTTGTGAATTTGTATTTTACTTTTCATGTCTCTTTCCCCTACCCAGATTTCAAGTTCTTTAAAGAAGAGCTGCAAGTCACAGTAAGAGATGACAGCCCCTGTAGTTCCCTAGATAGAAGTTTGTATCACATCCATTTAGATCATCTACCTCTTTGAAAGGGGACAGTGTGTGCAAACAGAGTTCATTATTCCTGATCTTTCTTGTATTTTGCCATCCTTATACCACTGGATGCCTCTAGACAGAAGTATCAATGGAAAATGTTGTCAAGTAATGGAAAAAGGAAAAAGCAGTCTAGTCCTGCCCATCCTTGATTTTCTATATAACTTTTCAGTTTCACCAGTCAGAGTTTTACCTTTGTCAAAAGGCTAGAAGATAATGCCTGGCTCTTACTTATTTTACAAAGATCCTATGTAAATAAATTAGATATATGCTTATTGGTTTTAAAACATACCAAGGCCACAGTGCCCGACAAATGGTAGTCTCTCAATAAGAACTTGTTGAGTAAATAAAAATGCAAATGTATTGGATTATATTTTTATAGAATGCATGGTTCAGGGAAAACGTATTGATCATGGGCTTCCAGAGATGCCAGCATGTGGAAAGTCTGCCCTCAAAACACTGAAAACATGCTTTTAATTAATTTGCATCCCTTTCTTACATTGACGTCTCTTATGTCTACATGAGCAGACTTCACTCTTGACTTGGCAGCTGACTAAATAGCCTTCTTGACATTAAAGATGCTTCCATAACCTATTTCATGGCAGAGAACAATATTTATACAGTCACATGAATAAGAAATGGAACAGAGCAAGATTGAGTAGGGAAAGGTGTCATTTATCAGAGTTTTCAGAAAGCATCCACTTCACTCTAGTTAGAAGCTCCCAATTCCTAAGGTCAACACTGATAGGAAGCTGGGCACTTAATAAGACCAGTGGGAAACTGATTGCTCCACAGTTTAACACATAACTATTGGGGGCCATTTTCTCAAGCCAAGCTTTGGAGAAGGACACCCAAAAGGAGATATAGGATGGAAAGATAGTCCATCTTTCAACCCTGGAAATATATATGGTAGGATGAAAGAAGCAATGGCCATGAGAATGATGCTTTGCATTTGTGTAACATTTTATATTTTCCAAACACACATACCTTATTTAATTTGACTGTCATTATAAATCCTGTGAGATATGGACAGCTTATCTCCATTTTCAGATTGGAAAACTGAACTACTGCCTCGGTGCTCTTTCCACTACATGACACAATGACCACACCTGCCCCATCTCCTGCTACACATGCTCCCTTGCCCCTACTGAAATCACAAGACACACCGTGGTCAAAAGTGCATGGTCAGTTTTAATTATGGTGCCAAACTTGTAGTCTGCTAAACTCTTCCAGCTTGCATCAATAGCTTTCTTTATGAACTGTGGTACCCAAGGCATTTGCACCAATGTGTTGCAAGAGTGCAGTATGTGAGATAATTTGCTTCCCAAAACACCATCCACTCAAATCCGCATGTGGTTTACCATGACTTCCAGCATTATTATAGCCTCTCAGCTAAATATCACAGGATTATACAACTCTATGAGGAGAGAAGACAGCAGGTTAGAGAGATTACGTTCAAGCCTAACACAGCTGGCTTGGCAACTAACTCAAAGCTCAAACTGTGTGATTGTGGGCAACTTTAAACTTTTTTAACCTTTATAAAGGTTGTATCAACTGAGATGGAGTACAGGAGAGCATTTTTGCAAACAATAAAATATTACCTAAAATTCAGTTACCACTATTCTATTTCTTGTATGTGCATGATCCACTTTGTTGATTATCCTGGAAAGCTGTTCACTGCAGCCTCCCTGGTGACTTGGCATGGTTTTTGCTTTCCCATTTCCAGATGGCATGTCTCAGGTGATGTGAAACACGGATCGCAGCAAACCTACTCTGGGGTTCACATAAGTTTGGCATGTTTGGAAGGCCATCTTCCAGAAGACTGTTTGAGGAACTGAGAAAACTCCTGGGAAAAGCTCACTCCAAAGAAAAGAGGAGTCAGGCTTGCTGACCCTGAGCCAGGGATAAACAGTGCCTTATTGGTCCATAGGGAGGGAGGTACTTTTAACCCTCATGGTGCCCAATGCTCAGATTTGTCTTGTTGCTCAACCTCTCCAATCCTATGGAAAGTAGGGAGGATTGGTGGGGTGGGAGAGATGAGGGCAATAAGAAAAAATGGAAAGCTCTGTTTTCCTAAAAATTCTCTGAGATTTAAGTGCACAAAGCACACTGAGGGAATCTGTCCCTGCCCTCTCCACCCAACACTCACCACAGCAGAACTCCCTGAAGCTGGAACAGCTCAGTGGCTGGACGGTGGGAGGCAGCAGTAGATGCAGGACATGGTCATGCCCATCTCAAGGGGACAAGGTAAGGAAAAGGGGGAAAAAGGGTAATTGCTCCTATGGTAGCTGACCATCTAATTATGCTCAGAATCACATAAATAGGGCACTTTGTAGGGAGCTCAGGTTCTAATGGAGCAGGTGTGAGCAAAAGTCAATAAATTTTGGGTTATTACTGTTAACATGACTCCAACTATACATACAGGTTGTGAAGGTTGGATAATTTTGATTGGAATAACATCAGTCTCATTTGTGGATTTCTGAGAGGTTAATGCTACAAGGTAGCAAATAAGGTGAGGTTATTTCAACAAATATTTAGTGAGTTTCTATTATTTGCCTGGCCCTGTCTAGGCATTGCAGATACAAAAGGCAAGGCAGATATACTATCTGCTCTTGCAGCTCTTACAGTCCAGTGAGGAAGATAAGGAATTCCTCATCATAAATTCTAGTTCATAGAGATTCCATAAACGGCAAATTCAAAGAAGTATGAACAGTGAGCCCAGGAGCAAGGGTCATCCTTAAAGGTAAACCTACTTTGTAATTTGGTCTAAAATCAACTCTGTCTACATCTACACCTATAATCAGCTGGCGTAAGAAGCAGCATGATGTGCTAGATGGAACCGAAGAAGAGAAAACCAGGGTTAACAATAGACCCTGTGGTGGTTAGAAACTGTTTGTATCCCAGAAATACATGTGCTTAAAGTTAATCTACCCCTGTAGGTGTGTATTCATTTTAAGTAGGACCTTTTGATGAGGCTACTTTTGATGAGTTAAGGTGTGATCCAACTCATTCAGGATGGGTCTTAATCCTCTTACTGGAGTCCTTTAAAAATGGGCTGACTATATGTATATAGAGAAAAAAAGCCATGGAAGCAAGAAGCTGAAAGCAACAAAACCCAGAAGAGAAGGGAGAAACCAGCAGACGTCAGCCATGTGCCTTGCCATGTGGCAGAGGAGTCAAGGAGCTCCAGCAGCCAGTCTTATGAAGAAAGCATTGCCTTGATGATGCCTTGATTTGGATATTTTTCTCAGCCTCAAAACTCTAAGCTAATAAATTCCCATTGTTAAGCGAACCCATTTCACAGTATCTGCTTTCAGCAGCCTAGGAAATGAAAACAGGCTCCAAACTGCAGGTAGGTCACTTCTCTGAGCTTCTCTTCCCATATCCACAAAATGTGGCTAGGAATACTTGCCCTCCCTGCCTTTCTCAAGGAAGTGATTGTGAAGGGCAAGCATGACACTGCATGAAGACATTTCAGGATCTGTAATCAATAAAGTATCAAATACACAATATTATATTTATGTGGATTACAGTCACGTGCCTTAGAAAATAGGGGCTAGATGGCAACTGTGTTATCGTGTTGCTTATCTACTTTGGACTAACTTCCATGAAAACACACCAGGGCTCCAACTTACCCAGGCTCCAACCTCTCTGGAAGTGGGTACTTCATGACTGGCCTGGATTTGGGAAGCTAACTGCATTTCTTGCTTGTATTCTTTTCTTTTTTTTTTCTTAATTTTATATATTTTTATTTTTTAATTAATTCTAAGAAAGTGGCTTGGAATAGTATATAGTGCTTGCAAATACCTGAAGCCAAAACTTTCCACACTTTTCCGCATGCTGACACATCCCTGCCTCTTCCCTTTTTTCCCAATGGAGGAACCATCTATGCTCTAGTTCTCACCTTCTCCCACCTCCTCAGGAACTTTTATGACTCAGTTTCCTGCTCTTCATCCCACACCTTCAAGTCTCCCTCTCCACTGGGTCTTGCCTATTAGCACTTAAAATCTCTCCTACCCTAAAACTACAATCTAAACAAAAACTTGCTTCAGCTCTACATCACCTACCCTCCATCGTTGCACAACTATGATGCATTCATCTTCCCCTTACCTGATATTTGGGGAACAGATTTTTGCTTTGTGTCTTCCTCCTTGTTTCCCATTAATACCTCAGCCCAACGAGTATGGCTTCTGTACCTCCTAGTACACAGAACTAGTTCTGACTAATGCCCCAGTAACTTCTGTGTTGATAATAAACACCCAATGAACACCTTACATTCAATCAACCTTACTTCGTGTAACCTCTTTCCTGATTTTGACAGTGGTGACCACTGCCCCTCTTGAAACTCTTGTCTCCCTTACATTTCACCTTCTGGTTCTTCTCCTTTCCAGTCAATCTTTCTCAGTATCCTTTGCAGATTCTTATTCTTCTAGCTGGCCCTCATATGTTGAGTCCTCCAGATCTTTGTCTTAGATTTCTTTTCTTTCTTAATACTCGTCCAGGGCAACCTCACCCACTCCTAGATGTCAGCCACCATTAACATGGTGACAACTCTGAAATCTCTTTCTTCACCCAGACATTTCTCCTGTATTACATACATTTAAGTGCCTTCTGGACACCTGCACCTTGATGTCCCAGGGCACCTTAAATATAACATAATAATATTATCATACCCATCTTCCTTATAATACCTACCCTCCAAGAAAAGAAAAGCCTCCTCCTACTCCTCTTGAATTTCTTATCATTATCCACACAATTGCCCAAGACAGAAAACTGAAAATCATCATCCAGGACTTTTTTTTTTTCCTTTGACAAGAAAATGGATAAACAAATTGTGCTTAATTTATACAATAGAACATCTAAAGCAATGAAAATGCCTGAACTCTAGTAATATACAAATCTCAGAGATCTGAGTAAAAACATATTACATAAAATGATGTCATTTTTATAAACCTTACAAACAATGGTAATATCGAAACTAACAATATATATTATTTAAGAAGATATATGTGGTGAAGTTATAAAGAAAAGCAGGTTAATTTACTTTGAGGAGAAGTAACAGGATGTGTTCAGGGCACACAACAAAGGAATGATAAGAGTCTATCAAGCTAGAGGGTGGGCTCATGGCTGTTCGTTCTTTATTTGTTCTTTTTTTTTTTCTCCAGTCCTTGTAGTTTTCTGTTTATTTTTTTAAACAGTTCTATTCACATACCATACAATCCATCCTAAATGTACAATCAGTGGCTCCTTATATTATCATATAGTTATGCATTCACCACCACAATCTATATGAGAACATTCCCATTTCTTCTGGAAAAAAAAAAACCTATACCCCTCCCTTATGTCCCCCTATTATTGACATTTAGCTTTGGTATACTGCCTTTGTTACAATTAATGAAATATTACAATGTTACTGTTAACTACAGTCCTTAGTTTGTATTAACTGTATTTTCTCTCATATACCACCCCATTATTAACACCTTGTAATAGTGACATATATTTGTTCTAGTTCATGTAAAAACTTTCTTATATTTCTACAGTTAACCACTGTCATCGTCCACCCTAGGCTTCACTAAGTTATACAGTCCCAGTTTTTTTCCTTTAGCTCTCCTTCTGGTCACAAACACAGCCCTGGCCTTCCTCTTTCAACCATATTCACACTCAGCTTTGTTCACTATACTTACAATATTGTGCTACCATCATATAGTATTGTGCTATCCATTTCTGAATCTTGACAATCAACCTTATTTCAACCTTATTAAACATTCTGTACTCCTTAAGCATCAAATGCCCAATCTCTTCCTTCTTTCTGTCACCTGATAACCTATGCCCTTGTTTCATATTAGTAAGACCATACAGTATTTGTCCTTTTGTCTGGCTTATTTCACTCAACATAATTTCCTCAAGTTTTATCCACATTGTTGCATGCATTATGACTTTATTCTGTCTTACAGCTGCATATTATTCTATCATATATCTATATATATACCACAAATGGTTTATCCATTCGTCCATTGATGGACATTTGGGCTGTTTCCTCCTACTGGCAACTGTGAATAATGCCACTATAAACATCAGTGTGCAGATGTCTATTTGCATCCCAGCTTTCAGTTCTTCTGAGTGTATACCTGGTAACAGGATTGCCGGATCATATGGCAAATCTATACCTAGCTTCCTGAGGAACCACCAAACTGCCTTTCAGAGTGGCTGTACCATTCCACATTTCCACCAACAGTGAATAAATGTGCCTATTTCTCATCCAGGGACTATTTTTAAGAAGTTGAACTCAGGGTGGATTCAAGTTGATCCCAAAGGTCATGAGCCAAACTGGAGGTCCCCCACTCACACAAAGGCAATCCCCAAACTTACTGCTCTAATTGGTTCCCCCAGGATGGGGATAACCTAGAAATAGGGTTTAGTCATGATATGGAGTCAAGAGTCAGGCCTATTCTTCTCCAGTTGCAGAGAGAAGCTAGCCTAACTAAAGGAGGCTCAGGTAATATTCCTCAGCATTCACTTCTGCCTTCTCTCCAGCCTTCAAATGGGAAGCAACTGTTGCCACTCCATGGTGAAATGGGACACTGCAGCTCCTTTACCTAGACCAAAGGCTGGCTTCTTAGGGTCTGCCTTTTCAAACAGGCTTTATCTTACAAAGGACACTCCCTCCACTCTATATTAAGAAAAAACACTTGATTCTCTTTACTTTGAAATGAAAAAAGTTGGAATCCCAAAGTCCGTGTTAATTCTGGTATTTTTATGTTTGGCAATACAGATTTGAAATTATTCAGCTCAAACACTAATGTTTAATGAATTTCTATGTCAATGATTCTTACTGTGTTAGGTATCTGTGGCCTAGAATCGTGGGGAAAATGAACAGCTGGCACTGACGAGACCATATTTCACCTGAGGATGTTAACATTCTGAAAACTGAAGCACAAACATTTTTCTTGGTGTATTCATCCAAGATCAACATCTGACTCCCAAGTGCCTCTATCCATAGTAAATGGCTCTGTGAATTAGCCCCTTGGACAACTAGTAGCTTTACTTGCTTCTGGGGATAATATACCAACAGTAGCCATTTAGCAATGTCACGGGGATGAATGAGCACCCTTGGGGACAACCTGAGGCTTGGGAGAAGACAGGCATGGCTGAACATGGGTGAACTGAAGAACATCTGAACTGCATTGCTAACTGAATGAGTAATCAAAAAAAGATCCAGGGAAAGTCATTAAAGATTTAAAACGTGTTGCCAAAAATCAACATAGCAATAGGAGGCAAGCCTGTAATTCAGTTGCTAACAGCACCTCCTCCCTTATTGTGTACCTCCATTTTACACATGGGAAAATTAAGGCTCAACAAAAGTTTCCCAGATCACACATGGCTAATAAGTGAGTAAAGCGAGCAAGTCTCAACCCCAGTTCCCCTTGCCTCTAAAACACATGCTTTCTTTTTCTACATAACACCAAGCAGGTCTATGTTTAATTGCCTTTGGTTTTTTTTTTTTTCTCTTGCTTTGGGCTAAGAATATATACATTTGAATGATGCTTCTTACCAAGCTGTGTTCAAGGCGCCCAGGGAGAAGTTTAAAATAATACCCAATCCTCTTGGCATGTTTTTGGCAAATGCTTCCTCCCCAGTGACCACTTAGATCTATTAACAACTAAGGGGCTGCTAGCAATATTTATTTCTATTCTAGTTGGCCCCCTGTTGGTTTAGGTCCAGAACTGCAAAAAGTCCTGCCTGCTTCTAGGTAGGCAGCTGTACAAAGGGCGCAAATCTTCCACCAAGATGACCAGAGTTATAAATCAGTCTAGGTAAACAGATATTTTAGCTGAGTATGCATCACTGAGCTCACGGTAATAAATTCTAGGTCATTTTTTTTAAACACAGAATAAAAATGGAATATTTTCTTTGAATTGAAAGAAAAAAGTCTCAACAGATCCCAGATAGCAAATAGTATTTATTTATATACTGTTGTTGCAATATATATTTATTTTTCATTGAGAGTATGTATTCATTCCTCAAATATTGAGCACTTACTACCATGTGTCTGGGTATAAGGCAGTAAATAAAACAGACAAAGCATCATGGAGCTTACACTCCATGAGTAAACAAACATTAATTATAAATTACAATAAATGCTATGGAGTTTCCTAAAAAATAAAAGGATGCTGACTTGTGTCTCAAAGAACATTGTCAAGAAAGTGAAAAGACAGCCTACAGAATGGGATAAATTATTTGGAAATCATTTATTCAAAAGCGTTTAATATCCAGAATATATAAAGAATTCTTACAACTCAACCACAAAAAGACAAACAATTAAAATTGGCCATACAATGCGGAATATGACTCCTGGGGAGGAATCTAGATCCAGAATCATGGGAGGGATAACATCTTCTTGACCAAAAGGGGGATGTGAAAGGAAATGAAATAAGCTTCAGTGGCAGAGAGATTCCAAAAGGAGCCAAGAGGTCACTCTGGTGGGCACTCTTGCGCACAATTCAGACAACCCTTTTTAGGTTCTAATGAATTGGAATAGCTAGCAGTAAATACCTGAAACTATCAAACTATAACCCAGAACCCTTGAATC
>PVKY010007877.1:0-14507 GCA_004027775.1 Bradypus variegatus
GGTGGGGGTGGGGGCTAAGGCATGATGGACATGTGAGAAACAAGTATTATTCCTAAAAAGGAATAAATGCTCACCCAATTGTGGCGAAGAAAATAATTTATTCACGATCTTGCAAGAAGGGGCACCCAGCCAAAATGTGGGGGGTCAGCATGCAGAACAATAGACCCAGCAGTATTTATTCCCTACACCTAACCACAAGTCCCTCCCTGTTTCTCCAGTGGCTGATACTCCAGAGGTTACATTCCATTGGCAAGCCTAACTAGCCCCAGCAAATTGGAAACATGCAGCCTGCACAAGTTGGAAACATTTGAAATAAGTTTTCTGCGCGAATTTGCAACATTTGGAAGGGTTGGAACAAATCTGCACCCCTGACTATAATGGTTATGCCCAGGCCTCTTTAGAGCCAGTCTGGGCTAGTTTGGTAACAAGTTATGAGGCTATTTTGGGAAACTTTACCTGGAGTCTCCACCTTGCAAGGATAGTAGATAGTGGGCAAATAAACAGGGGGACTGACCATGGATAGTGGGCAGATAAACAGGGGGACTGACCGTGGATAGTGGGCAGATAAACGGGGACTGACCGTGGATAGTGGGTGGATAAACGGGGACTGACCATGGATAGTGGACGGATAAACGGGGACTGACCGTGGATAGTGGGCTGATAAATGGGGACTGACCATGGATAGTGGGCGGATAAACAGGGGGACTGACCGTGGATAGTGGGCAGATAAACAGGGGGACTGACTGTGGACTACAGTTTGTCTTTTTAACCTTCTGCCAATTCCTGAGCTGCCCCACCCTGCCAGGCACACCTATCCTGCGTGAAAGCTGAACTTAATCTCATTCTCACAGGGGGAGACAGAGACTTGATATGGGGCCTTTGCTGGGACAGTGAGGAGAGGGATCCTGGACCTTGAAACTCAGTGGAGTAGGTAGTATTTGCATATTTAAAATCTAGTGAAAGCATTTCCAAACAGAACAAAGCAAAGCAATGGGAAAAACAAAATTAAAAAAATTTTTTTTTAATTTGATAAAATAATTTTAAAATTAAAAAGGAAAAAGAGCTAGTAAAGGAAGGGGACCTTGTCGTTTGGGAGGGGAGGGAGCGAGACAAGGAGCTTAGAGAGGAGATGGCAAGTGGAGCAGGGAGTGGGAAACTGCCAGGGTAAGACTGGCACACACGCACCCCATTGTTCTCTGAGGTCTGCTCCTCTGAGCAGCTCTGCGGTGTCCTTTGGCTTGTCAAAAACCCAAATCCCCTGGCCCCGTTAGGCATACAGGGGGCTAAGGCTCGCCACTCCCAACCTCCAGAAATTGTCCTTCATCCCCTCGTGTCACTTTCCAGCTGGTAGCCTGGGCCAGGTTGTCACTCAGACCCCGCTGAGCCCATTGCAGATGGCAGCAGTGCCTTGGGGAGCTGATGGCCGGGCATCTGCTGCCCTGGAGGCCTTGGCTACTCATTTTGGTGCCTTAGAAGCAGAGGGAGGCTGATGTTCTCCGGTTCCACACAGTGGGCAGTTAGTGCCCTCCCCACAAGCCAGTTGTCGTGATACTGCTGTGTTCGATCTTCCAGAATCATCAAGAGAAACAAACCATGGCTGGAACCCAGGATTGTGGAAATCAGGGCTACATCTAATGTTTCCCACACTTGGAGTGGTTTCTAAAGTGTCCTATCTGGCCAGTAATGGATTTTCTATCAGGAAAAGAAGGGATGCCCTTCTGTTTTCCTGGAATGGAGCATTTACTTTTTATTTTATCTTCAGGTCCGTTTCCATTGTCCTTCGTGATGTTCTGATTGCCAATGTTTACTTAAAGAAGCAAGACTCTCCCAGTTGTCTACTCCATTAGAGGATATCTTCACTCCACAGCTCTGCTTGCTTGCTAGCTTTATTCTCTCTTTCTCCCCCCTCCCCCCGCCTCTCTTTTCTTTCCTTCTCCTATGATTTCCTCAGTCAGATGTGCAGGATAACTCGACCATTTTGCTTTCTGTTACGATTACCTTCCAGAGGAGAAGTGGAGCCGTGTACACTGTTAAAATAGGTCATTGGTGAGCTTCAGTAGATTAGTTTATCACTTCTTTGAATCAATATACTTACGCATTTTAGTGCAGCTTTTTCTTTATTCTCACACAATATACACATAACGAAAGGTGTGAAATCACCATGAACTGAACGTTGAAATAGTCTTGCATCTTTAGAATTGTCCCCAAGAGTGTGTAATAGTCCTCAGGAAAAGAGTGTTTTTAACTAAGTCTAAAAATAACATGAGAATCATAGCAAAATAAATGTCATTTTCACAGAACCTTGAAATGAGATACTCTGCATTATCTGAATGATTTTTAAGTTAATCAGACTTTATTTTTTGGGGGAAACAACCTCAGCTGCCTTTCAAGTATGCATTTTTCTATAACCTACCAGGGAAAAACTGATTAGGTGACGGACTTAGTGAATACCAACTTTCTGGTAGCATTTGAGCAATGATGTTTATCAAGCCCAATTCGTGAACTGCCAAAGCAAAGTCAGTTTATTTTGTCAGGTTTTTGGGTAGGTTTTCTTGGCTTTTAAAATTGATAACTGTAGCCCCCTAGACAGGAATGTTCCATCCATCCATAAATGGGGCAAGGGTCTGAACAGTTTTTAATTTTTGTTCAGTGAGGATCAGATGCATGTTCACCCTTGAAGGCATAAGAAAAGTTTGTCGTCAACTCACTCTGATTATCATTTATTTTATTTCATATGATCTTAAAAACTGATGAGTCTTTTTTAGAGTAAAAGCATCGGGGCTTCGGATCTTTAGAATTGAGATCAGCCCCAGTGGAAAGTTGAATTCCACGGTGCTTTTGCTTAGCACTGAGAGCGGGTTTTAGCCGTGAGACCAGAACAGCTAAGGAAGTCCAACGAGATTCTGCATGTGTTTAAATCACTTTGGTGCTCGAACCATCTCAAAGCTGGACTGTGGAAGTCCACAGCAGCAGAAGATGACAGGCCGGCCATATCTTGATGTAGCAGTTGTGTCACAATTCCACTGTTTGTGTCTCTGCTTTCTTGTTAAGACAAAGTGTGACAGCTGCTGGATTCTGGGGGGAATTCTTGATTTGCCACAATGAGAAGCTCCATCTTACTAAGCTTTGGGCACCAATTTTATAAGCTGAATTCCTGCCTCTGGAGGATGCCGGGGGATTGGAAGTCTGGTGGGAACCCCACCGAGCTCTGTCCTGGAGAAGCATGATTGCTGGTTATGGAACCTTTGGATGAGGGACAACCTGGGCCTGGAAGTCCCACCGAGTCCTCCCAGTGATCCTTCATGGCAGGTATCATGATGCCCATTTTCCTGATTTGGAAAATGAGGCTCCAAGGTGCAGGAACTGGCATAGGGTCCCAAGGGCAGGGACCAGCTAGGAATCAGGGCGCCTGGCTTGCACTCTGGTGCCCTCACCCTACAGCAGGGTGTGTCAGAGCCCAGGGGACAGCTGAGGTGGCAGAGCTCACCTAAGCACGGCTGCTTCATGGCCTTGCAGCTGGCGGAGGCCACCTTGTCACCATTCTTGACGCCATCATCTGGAGCCTGGGCTGCTAGTTTGGGGCTCAGGCAGATTGTGGATTAGGATGACATCCTTCAGATGCTAAAACAGCCACCACCTGAAAAACCCTCCCGAGTGGGCAAGCAGGTGTCCTGGGGAGAGGAGTGAAACCCAACCTATGTCTCAAAAATGCCTCCCAGAGGCAACAGAGAAGCTCCTGGTAGGTGCTAGAGCCTGTGGAGCCCAGGCCCCAAGAGGTACGACCGCGACCAGTTTTAAACCATCCTTGTCATGCGCAGCCCTGCCAGCGTCTGCCCTCCGAAGGGTCTCCAGGCTCTTCCACGTGAACTTAATACACCAAAGCAGCCTTGTCTGCTGGAGCTCGGGCCACAGGACACAGGCTGCCATGGAGGTGCCGGGGATCTAAGTGGACCCCACCTCCAAATCCACGTCCAAAAGTAACGTCACGGGAAACGCTCCTTGGAAATCTGCACCAAATCCTCACCGTCTCTTTCAGGGCACCATTGGTTGGCTTCTGACCCTGGAATAGCAGGGCAGGTGAATTTTTCCCTGTTAGAGTGTGGTGGTTTCTTTTTTAAAGGCTCTTCTCAGTAAAGGTTAACATCTATATGGGGGATTGATTGAAAGAATTCCTTAGAAGGTAATTTCAGCTGCAAATGAAAACTTGGTTAAGTTTATCTTAAGGAAAACTTGTCAAATGAAAGAACTCTCCTGGGTTAGATCCTATCACAAGTAAGATGGTAAATTAGAAATGTTTGACCTATGTATTTTGCATTTTCATTTTATCCATTTTAGAACCGAAAGTTAACTCATAAACATTAGGGCACAAGTTGGTTCCCAGTAGAAACTGTGTTTTTTCCTAAACATATTCTCTGCTTCTGAATTTCTAACATTTTATATTTTGACTTGCATCTGGGTCCCCCAAACATGTGTATTTAGAATTTCTAGAACGAATACATACATTTAAAAAGCACTTTCAGGTGATCCTTTAACATTGTTTTCTCATGGGAGTATGTTCTTTTATGTGGTTACGGAGGTAAGAGAACAACAATCCCTGATCTGGATAAATAAGTCATGCTGGGAAAATAAGGAAAACCAGTAAAAAGAGTGTTCATCAACCTCATGGTCATTCTCTTTTAATTTTATGTTTATTTTTAGTAAATTGAATGTTTGTGAAACTTCAGATCAAGGATTGCAGACGGCCCTCTGAGGACTAGACAAGTACAGAAATGAATAAATGGCACGAGAGTAAAATAATAGAGTGGGGGGGGTCAAATGAGCTTGCACCTCTCCCCATTGTCTAACTGGGGGTGCTGCGTTCACCTCCCACCTGTCAGTGACATGTGGGATCAGGAGCCAGAAGGGCAAGTCTTCCCAATTTTCCAGAAAATCCACAGCACCCCAATTTTTAAATACTAGCACCATATTAAAACTGCAGGGTAAGGAGACACCATCACACTGTGTGACCTCTACTTTATGTTTTAAAAAAAGTTTAATCACAAGAGGATAATGTAGATGGTATTATGGCTACATCTGATAATTTTAAAAATTAAGTAGTGTCACAGCTAGGAGGAGCCCTCTAATTGGACTGGTTTTAGTTGCTTAAGAACAGTCTAGGAGTTTTTTTATTTGTGTTCAGAAGTTCCCTCTAAGTTTTGCTTTCATCGCAGCTCAGTGTTGTTGAGGTAGCTCGTTCGTCTAAGCCAGGGGACTCTTATCTAACTCGGACTAAGACCAGTAAGCTTTAACAAAGCCCAGAGCTCACTGGTGTATTTTTTTTAATTAAATTCAGTTTTATTGAGATATATTCACATGCCATACAGTCATCCGTGGTGTACAGTCAGTTGTTCACAGTACCATCATATAGTTGTACATTCATCACCCCAATCTATTTTTGAACATTTTCCTTATACCAGAAAGAATAAAAAATAAAAGTAAAAAAGAACACCCAAGTCATCCCCTCCATCTCACCCTATCTTTCATTCCGTTTTTGTCCCCATTTTGCAGCCCATCCATCCATAAACTAGATAAAGGGAGTGCGATCCACAAGGTTTTCACAGTCACACTGTCTCCCCTTGTAAGCTACATTGTTATACAATCGTCTTCAAGAGTCAAGGCTATCGGGTTGCAGTTTGATAGTTTCAGGTATTCACTTCTAGCTATTCCAATACATTAAATCCTAAAAAGAGTTATCTATATAGTGCCTAAGAATGTCCACCAGAGTGACTCCTCAACTCCATTTGAAATCTCTCAGCCACTGAGACTTTATTTTATTTCATTTTGCATCCCCCCTTTGGTTGAGAAGATGTTCTTAATCCCACGATGCCAGGTCCAGATTCATCCCCAGGAGTCATATCCTGCATTGCCAGGGAGATTTACACCCCTGGGAGTCGGGTCCCATGTAGGGGGGAGGGCAGTGAGTTCACCTGCCGAGGTGGCATAGAGAGAGAGAGATGGAGAGAGAGGCCACAACTGAGCAACAAAGAGGCACTCGGGGAGACTCAGGCACAATTATAAGCAGGTTTAGCCTCTCCTTTTAATTGCTTTAATTTTGCACGTCTTTTTAGATGTGAATGACACGTTAAACCTGAAGTGTGTTGTTTATTCATAAAATATTCTTTGGGATCTTAGTAAGAAAAAGGCTTTGGTGTAACTGAAACATACTTGCTTTTCATGAAGTAGGAACCAGTTTCCAACACTGTGATTTCCAGCATTACAAAAGGTCATTGTCACCTGGGACTTGTGTCTAGGCCACCAGCTGGGAACTGAGATTCCCTACCTCTCCCTGTCCACTCTAAGGAATCAAGGCTGCCAAATTCCTTCCAGCCGGAAGCCTCATTCATAAATGTTTTGGAAAAGGGGACTTTTCTCTTTGGCAGATATTTTGCTTTTTGGCAGCTTTTCACCCTTCGGGCAGCTACATCTGCAGCTGTCCGGTGTCCATTTGTCTTTTTTATGAAATGTTCCAAGTCATTTGTTTGTCACTGTAGACTAAGAATTGACAGGTGCTTTGCTTTGACTCTGGAGCAGTATTTTGTCTTGGAAAGTCAGTACTGTTGGCTGAGGGATGTTCCCTTAGGTCTCTAAAAGTTTGGATGCTGGTGAGAATTTTCCACATCTCATGCTCTCCGCCTACGCCATTTCTTTCTCTTCTTTCCATGCCAAAACCTGGAAGAGTTGCCTCTCACTGCCTGCAGCCCGTCTCCCACTCTCTCTTCAGCCCACTCCAGCTGGGCTTCCGCTCACCGTTCCACGGATGTCATGGTCACCACAGTCTTCCGTGATGCCCTGTGGTCACATCTCTGTGCTCAGGGCCAACTGGCAGAGTCAGCCCCTCCTGGCCTCCCCGGGCCCCACCAAGCCACCAGCACCCATGCCAGCCCCTTCCTCTCCCACCACTGGCTGCACCCTCCACTACCTGCTGCCGGGTCCCATCAGAGGCTCGGAAGCTCTTCTCTTTTCTGGCCTCTTCCTTCCTGGGCAACCCCATCCAGTCTCGAGGCTTTAAGACATAATCTAAAGCCAGACATGGAAGTCCCCAAACTGTATGATTCTGCTGATAGGAAATGTCCAGAAGAGGCTGATCCACAGAGATGGGAAGCAGTTTAGTGGGTGCAGGGGCTAGCGGATTGGGGAGTGCCTGCTGGTGCACCTCTTTTGGGTGGCAATGAAAATATTCTGGAAATAGATGGTGGTGATGGTAGCACAGCCCTGCGAAAATGCAAAAAACCACGGAACCAGACGTTTGAAAAAGGTTGATTTTATGGTAGGTGGAGTATATCTAAAAAACAAATCTGTAGATGGATGATACCCAATTTATAACTCCAAATCAGGCTTTCCCTGAAACTCTCATCTCACCTGCTCCGCCAGCTCCCTCCCCAGGAGAGCCTGTGGGGGTCTCACCGGCCTCTGGGAATCAGCAGGCCCAAGACCAAGTGCCCACCCTCTCTCCAAAGCCTGCAGACCCGGGCCTGGGGGTCCCCTCTCCCACGCATGGCCTCTCCCTTCAGCATCTGTCCACACTGCCTCTCCTCTCCCGGCTCCGAGCCCCCAGCCTCTGATTTCAGGCCTCCCTGCTGCTGTCCTCACCCCACTCCAGTCCGTCCTCAGCCCCTGCAGGCAAAGGGATCCCAGTGGCCTGGGACAGCCTGAACCTTCCGGAGACCCCCCTCCCCAACAAACACCCATCCCGAGATATTCTCTGACCTCACCTCCCCCTCATTTACCCCGCTCCAGCCTCACCAGCTTGTAGAATGTTCTTCGGACATACGAGGCACTTGTGCCGTAGACCCTTCATGTACAGAGCATTCCTTGCCAGAAGCTTCTTTCCTTGGATGCCTGCCTACTTCACCCTCACCTCCTTTTAATCTTGACTCCCAGATCACCCCACAGAAAAATCCAACCCACTCCACACACCCCAGCCCCCTTCTCTGCTTCCTTTTTCCCCACAGCTTCTAGAACCATCTACAGATTGCACTTAACCGTTTTCCCAGTTGTCTGGCCCATTCTCTTCTCTGTCTTTTGTGTCCCTGCTGCACCCCCAGCTTCTTAAGCTGTGCCTGACCCCCCACAAAGGATCTCCAAGGGTGAACAAATTTAGTCACAGATAACCAAGGATTCCTTCCAGTTTCTGTTCAGGTGTTTTGCACAAACAATTTCTCTCAGATCAGCCAGCAAAAGCAAAATCAACCCTAAAATTCCTCGGGTCCCTTGGCAACTCAAAAGGCCACAACAAATATCTTATGCAGCTGGGAGAGGGCCACCCCGTGATCTTGAAGCCACTGACAACGTCACTGAAAGTGAGATGTAAAATCAAAGTGAAAGTCACATCTTTTTGCTAGGAATGACGCACGCTAGCAGAAGTGTCCTCACTTGTGTTCTCTGTACAGATTTCGAAAATTGCCTCGTTTTCCTTAATGTGCTTTACTTTATGATCCCTGAGGGCCGGTTGCCTGGCATCTTTTATTTCATCCTTCATCTCTTGAGTGGTTTCATTCTTGGACCAAGGTACCTTGGTTTCTTCCGGGTTCTCCCCACTTTTTGTCACAACTGGTTTTCACCTTTGGCCAGGGGTGGGTGAGCTTGCACGTTCAGTGGAACCGGCTGCCACGGGGGTCCTTGATACTTGTTGCTGTGTGCTGGTGGCGAGAAAAGCCTAGAAAGAGCATGTTATGGCCCCTCAGCGGTTCTCTCTTCCCGGTGTTGACTGACTTTCAGTGGTCTCCGGAGTCCAGTAAGAACTACTGATTAAAATCTAAAGGTCACCCTTTGTCTCCCACGTTGGTTAGCTCGAGAAGGAAGACCCAGCTTAATATTTTTTACAGCTTTGTGCTCTTGGCCTTGGCCATCAGGGGCCGTGAGCTCACTCAGCACCTACTTTCTGAGCCGCCCGTTCCAGCGGGGATTTTAAAGCTGGGGTCCAAAACCCAAGGGCATCAGACACAAACCGTCTGTAGTTTCCAGGGAATCAGGGCTGGGCAGGAGGTCACCGCTTTCATCCGACTCTTAGAAGGACCCAGAAAAGGGCTCTTTGAAATCGAGCTGTCGTTTGGCCCAAGTAGAGGTAAATGACCAGAGGTGGTGGGCGGTGTCCCCCACTGTGGGAAGCCCCTTCAGACCTGGGCCGGAATGACCATCTGCTCCCGTAACTCGCCTGCTTTTCCCCACGGGCTGCCAGGCTCCAAAGACCCACTCCGCAGCCTGGGGAACCCCAACCCTGGCTCCCCCAGCAGGGTTTCTCGGCAGCAGCACTGTCGATGCTCGGGGCTGGCTCGTTCTCTGAGGTGAGGCCTGTCCTGGGCGCTGGAGGAGGTTGGGCAGCGTCCCTGGGCTCCCCCTACTAGCTCTTGGAAGCTCATCTCCAGTTGCCACCCAAAAGTACCTACAGACACTGCCCAAAGTTCCCTGGGGCCAGGCACCCACCGGTGGGACCCGCCACTCAAGATCACCTATTTTTTTGCTTTTTTTCCCTGCTTGAGCCCTAAAAGCATGATGTGGTACATTGACAGTCAAAAAAGGGCCCCACCCTCTCTCTCTAGCTAAGCCAACTCGGCAGGTGATCTCACTGCCCTCCCCGCTACGTGGGACCTGACTCCCAGGGGTGTAAATCTCCCTGACAATGCAGGACATGACTCCCGGGGATGAGCCTTGACCCAGCATCGTGGGATTGAGAACATCTTCTTGATCAAAAGGGGGATGCGAAACGAAACAAAATAGAATCAGTGGCTGAGAGATCTCAAATGGAGTCGAGAGGTCACTCTGGTGGACATTCTTATGCGCTGTATAGATAACCCTTTTTAGGCTTTAGTGTATTGGAATAGCTAGAAGTAAATACATGAAATTACCAAACTCCAACCCAGTAGCCTTGACTCTTGAAGACGATTGTATAACAATGTAGATTACAAGGGGTGACGGTGTGATTGTGAAAACCTTGTGGATCACACTCCCTTTATCCAGTGAATGGATGGATGAGTAGAAAAGTGGGGACAAAAACTAAATGAAAAATAGGGTGGGTTGGGGGGGATGATGAGGGTGTTCTTTTTTACTTTTGTTTTTTATTCTTATTTTTATTCTTTCTAGTGTAAGGAAAATGTTCAAAAATAGATTGGAGTGATGAATGCACAACCATATGATGGTACTGTGAACAGTTGATTGTACACCATGGATGACTGTATGGTATGTGACTATATCTCAATAAAATTGAATTTAATTTTAAAAAACAAAAGAGCCCATCTGTCATTCTGTCTGACATCCTTTGCCAGTGTGACTTTGCAGCCCCTCCTTCTAGCAATGGAGTCTCCATCCCTAACTTCACACCTGGCCCCCTGGCACCTGGCTTTGGATGATAGGATGCAGCAGAAGCGACACTGTGTGTCCCCAGCCCCGAGCGGCCTCGGCCACGTCAGGTCCACCTTGGGGGACCCTGTTTGGGAAGGACTCACGGACACCCGGCTGCAGGGTGACATGTGTCAGGGAGGACACACGCGAAGTCTCGTCTGCCACCTGCCGTAGCCTCTAATGGCCATAGACGCCAAGCCAAAGAAATGACTGTCATTTTATGTCTTATGTAATGGTTTCCGTCATGCCGGCCAAACCTAGATAATACATGAACAAATGAGCATGGCTGTGTGTCAATAAAACTTTATTTATGGACCCCGAAACACAAATTTCATGTACTCTTCCCATGTCATGAACTGTTACTCTTTCAATTTTGTCCAACCATTAAAAAAATACAAAAAGTGTCCTTAGCTATCCAGCCCTATAAAAGTCGACAGTGGGCTGGACATGGGCCACAGGGCTTTGTTTGTCTGTCCCCAGCCGCTAAGCCTTGGTGTTGTTTTCTGTGCCCTGTGGCTCACAGAGGCCACTGGCCGTGGCCTTGGCACTGTCCTCGTACAGAGGGGACCCTCAGGCCCTCTGCACTTGCCCCTATCCTCTCAAGCTTCTGCTGTGGACCCTGCCTGTCTTTCTAGAAGCTTTTCGCCACATCCAGGAGACTGTCTGACTTACATCTTGCATACTGTGGATGTGGCTCCCATAAGCCAAGAATCTTGGAGGCTTGAAGGACCACTTCACGGTGTTTTCTGTTATTAGTTTCCTCGGTTGCTCAAGCAAATACCATGGGGTGGGTTGGCTTAAACAACGGGAATTTATGAGATTACACTGTCAAGGCCAAAAGAACGTCCAAATCAAGACGTCATCGAGGTGATGCTTTCTCCCCGAATGCTGTGGCGTTCTGGGGCTGGCTGCTGGCGGTCCTTGGCTCCTCTGCCACGTGGCAAAGCATATGGCGGTGGCTTCTGGTCTCTCCCTTCTCTTCCAGGTTCCCTTGACTTTGCACTTATTGCTTCCTGTGGCTTTCTTTTTATCTCTGTCTGAATGTCACTCTCCTTATAAAGGACTCCAGTAACAAGCTGAAGCCCCATCCTAGTTGAGCTGGACCACAGCTTAGCTGAAGTCATCTCATGAAAAGTTCCTACTTACATGTGTTCACACCCACAGGAATGGATTAGGTTTAAGAACTTTCTTCTGGGGCTCCCACAGCTCCAAACCACCACACTATCTCTTCCCTCCAAATCTGAGTGGCAAGCTGTGGCCTGGGAGCCAAATCCGGCCCACCGCCAGTTCTTATCAATAAAGTTTTATTGGCACATGGCCACACCCATTCATTTCCACACCCTCTGTAGCTATGGCAGGCGTGAGGGGTTGCCACAGCAACCATATGGACTGCAAAGCTGAAGATATTTACTCTGACCCTGTAAAGAAAAGTTTGCCTCCCCCTGCTCTACCTCCCTAAATCCTGCCAGTTTCTGGTGCTGGCTGCCCACTTGCTTACCTGGATCCGCAGGTAGAACCTGGACATTTTCCCACTGCCACAGTTGCTCACAGAGGGGGACCTCCAGCCAAGCCTGGTGCATCATCCAGAACCTCTTTAGAAACCTCAGGGGGTGAAGAGTCCACAATCGTTATCTGGGAGGAAAAGACAGCGAGCTCTAGCGACGTGTGATTTAAGCTTGTTTAGAAATCTGCCAAATTCAGAGAAGCCACAAAACCCATTTTCCCCTTTACTCCTCTCCCCCTGGCTTCTTGCCACACCAGGCCTTCTTCGGAGAATGGAGCATGACCCCCCTAATCCCGGAACAACACACCCTCACCTCCTTCCAGGGAAACCTCGTGCTCCATTTCCTCGTAAAACCTGGCTAAAGGCACTATCTCCCCCATACCACCCCCGATTACTCATTTTCTCCTCCCTGGCCATAGACGGCTCCCGTGTGTGCTGGTGGGTTTGTGGTGACATCTGAGATGATTCGAGATAAGACGGGAGGCGCGTTCCTTTTTGGGGTCACACGACTGCTGTGATCCTTATCGGCGTGCATTCTGCACACCTGCCCTGCAAAGCCCCGTGTTTGTGGAGCCCCGGGCCCCAGGCAGCTGGCTTTACAGGAGAGATGACGTCTCATACATCCTGTCCAGGAGACCCCTCGGTCACTCTGGTTGGGTAAAACCCAGCTTCCACCCTGCACGCACACCCTTTACCCTCAGCACCCAAGACCTCCTGGCCAGCTCCCATTCTGGTGTCTAAGCTCACGTTCTCATCTGGGTCCGATGGGCTCCCCCTGACCTCCTTCTCTTTGAAATCCCCATCAGCCTTCAGGGCGTGCTCCCCCAGCCCCCCACTACTGCCTGCCCAGCTGTCAGCTCAGCTGTCTGTTCCCTGGACGCCGTGTTGTGGTCTTCCTTGCCTGTCCCCAGCATCTCAGTGGCTTGCAGGGAAGCCACACTCTGTAAACACCATCTGACTTGATGACAGTGTGATGGGGGAAGACAAGGACAGCCCTGTCCCCTGCAGAAGGGGAGCCACAGGTGTCCCATCCCCCTGTCCCCCACGGAACCTCAGAGCTGACATGGAACCCAATCTCATGGACACATAGTAAACAGTGGTTACCCTTTTAGGGCTTAATAATAAAACCAGACAGATAGAACAAACATGGACAGACAGACGCGCCTGCCTCAAGCAGGAACATCCAAGAATTCCCACCTTGGAATCATCACCAAAGGCAGGGCTGGGTGGGCTGCCCAGTTGTCTGCACCCAGACGCTCTTTTTGTTCCCCCTCCAGCCTGGCTGCAAGCTTCGGTGGACACAAGAGCTACTGCTCAGGGTTGGGTACAACAAAAACGGGTGCTTCTTTGTTTATGACCCCCAAGGTGCTGCCCAGAACCTGACTCCAAGGCAGTGGCCAGTCCGTGCCCTGTGCATCCTCCTGGGTTCTGGAATGGTCCAGGCATGAGCCAGGCTAAGACTCTGCACTTGGGATCCAGGCTGCAAAGCTGGGCATCCCAAGATGGAGCTTGTCCTAGACCAGGGGTTCTCAACCAGGCATCTAATATTTCCAGAATGTTCCAAAGCTGTCTGGCTTTAATTTGCAAACAGCTTTTGGCTACAGACATTCAGGTTTAAGGCACGTTCCAAAACACATGCAGGCCGGGGCTGCACGGTTGGTTGGGGGGTGACACGGCTGGAGGTACGTCAGGAGCCGGTGCGGTGGCGCCAGTAGGAATTTCCTCCTCACGTCGAGCTTCTTGTGCATTAATTTGGTAGCACCGGAGGCTTTTCATGCAACAGAGGAAACACATCTTGGTGCAGGGAGCCCGGAGCTGTCACAGCCCTTGGGTTTAAGTGGCCTCGAGGGGGTGATGTGGCCTTCAGCTGTAGCCCCGCATCCATCCCCTCCTTCCACCTTGCTGGATTTATTCAGGATCTGCTCTTTTTCCTGTGGTTACAGTGTGGGAAAGTGTATGGGGGCCAAGATGAAAGCCAGGAGGCTGGCTGGAAGGTTCCGGAATCAGGCAGCCACTCACTGGTGCTGGTGGAGCTGAAGACAAGAATGACTGGGCCGACAAAGGAGAGAAGTGGTCAGACTTTGGAATCAGAAACCAAGTTGGTGGATTTGAATAATCTGCCTTTTGGTTTTGACCGTTAGTTGAGGAACTTATTCCACAGAAGCACTTCCGCAACTGGTGGAATTTCAAATGCACTTATCTGCAACCCAGTTATTCCACTTCATGTCCCTGTGTCACATTTTAATTAAGGTATGTGCATTGCTTTTTTAGATATAAAGCTATTGCATGCTGTGCTAGTTTGGATATATTATGTCCCACCAAAAGCCATATTCTTTAATGCAGTTTTGTGGGGGCAGAAGTATTAGTGTTGGTTAGGCTGGAATCCTTTGATTGAGTGTTTCCATGGAGATGTGACTCAATCAACTCTGGGGGAAACATTTGATTAAATTGTTTCCATGGAGGTGTGGACCCCATCCATTCAGGATGGGTCTTGATTTAATCACTGGAGTCCTATAAGAGAGCTCAGACAGAAGGAGCTCAGAGCAGCTGTAAGTGACATTTTGGAGAGCAATTGAGAGAGACATTTTGAAGTCAGCCATTGAAAGCAGACTTTTGCTAATGCTTT
>PVKY010007878.1:0-14532 GCA_004027775.1 Bradypus variegatus
CCTATCCTCCCCCCCCACTATAAATCACAGAGTCAGAAGGGACATTTGAGTTCATCTTCATGCAACCTCCCTCTCAATCTGGAGGACTTGCTGCAGCATTTCATCAGGTGGCCATCCAGGCTCCACTTGGATGCCTCCAAAGATGGGGAACTCACTGCCACAAATCAGGGGCAATGGCCATGGGGCAGGTTGTGAACCCTGAGAGTTTGAACTAAAGAGGTGTTAGATGGACTGGATAAAGTTAAAATTGTAGTCGGCCATAGCCAGAAGACCTTTATTTACACAGGAGCTAGACCAGGTTTATACCACAGAGAGGCACTGTGGTAGAGGAGAAACTGCAGAGGGTTTTACATCAAAATCCCTGTTCCATTCTTGACTCTGTGACTTACCAGTGGGATGACTTGCCCAAAGAGCTCCACCTCCCTGAGATTTCTTTTCCTTACCTGTTACTCAGAACTGCCTCACCCACTGCAGTAGTCATCAACAGAAGTGGCTGTTGAGCACGTTAAGTGTGGCTAATGCAACTGAAGAAAGAAACTTTTAATTTTATTTAATTAATTTAAATTTAATGCCTGAAGCAGTGTAAAAAAATTTATATTGATTACCTGTTGAAATTATATTGGATATATTGGCTATACTGGGTTAAATAAAGTATATTATTAAAATTAATTTCACTAAAATTAATTTACCTGTTTCTTTTTACTTTTTTAAGTAGGACTACTAGGAAATTTTTAATTAAATTGTGGTTCACATTATAATTCTGTTTGAGCAGTGCTAATTTAGAAGGTTAAGGATTGAGTGAGATGGATATTCAGGTGTTTGGGGAACAGTAAAGCAGCAAACCAATCATGCTTTCTCTGGCTGCCTGGCACTCGAGGGCTTGTGTTTTCCATCACACAAGTAAGACCTGTTCATCCTAGAAATAAGAGAGCATGGAGAAACATTAAAAACAAAACAAAAATTACTCGTAACTCCACCACCAAAGACGGTTAGCATTCAACTTTCTAGAGATTTCTTTTCTGTGTGTGTCTCCATGACCAGACGCACTCACCAGCACCAGCACCCAGGGGACCTGCCCCAGAAAGGCCACTTAGCTGCTTGGCCCTAAAGTCTCTTGGACTGTGAGGAGCCTCTGCCGGCCAAATAGCCAAGTGGCAAGAGCTTGACCTTCCTTTCTTGTAACTGAATTCTGGGAATGGGGCGTCTCATGGAATCCACCCTCTCCTGCCCAACTTGTGCTTAGCTCCCGTTCTTCTTGGCTTCTGTGATCACCTGCTGGTCACTCAACCTGGGCAGGGGGAGGGGTCCACTCTTGGGAGGGCCCCAAGGGATAGAATTCATTCTATTTTATCCATTAATCCTTTCCTTTCCAGAGCCAATGGGTGCCCCCGGGGCTGGCCAGGGTGGGGCCAAGGACCCCTTCTTGCCACATCTGGAGCCTGCACCCCCTTGCTCCCCATTCCCGGGTCTGTTCCTGAGTCAGCCTCATCCTTGAGTTAGACTTCTTCCTCTTCCTCAGCGAACGCTTCCAGGGGCCCTTTGTGCCTTTCTGAAATCTGGTTTTCATCTGCACCCCTCTCCCGCACTGTCCCCCCAACATGTCTATAGATGTCTAGACCACACAAATCTTTCCCATGAGGTCCCAGGGCTCCTTGCTGCAAACTATCTTGTAACTTGTTTTTTTTCACTTAACATTAAATTAAGAACATCTTTCCAATGACACCATCACTTCTAATGTCTGCTCAGAATTCCATTGCCTGAACTGGCATAACTTTTTATCTGATCTGCGTTGATGATGTCTTTGTTTCTTCCCAGGATTTTGCTTTTACAACTTTGTTCACTCCCTATACATTTGATATTCTAACATCTATGGAAGTTTTAGCTCTCCCTTTTCAGACATCCGGCAGGTTCTGCTTGATGAGTTTGCCAAAGCCCCTCCAGGATCCTGCCCTCTTCACCTGTATAAACCCCCCTTGGGGGGCTCCCCAGGGCCTAGCACTCAAGACCATACACCTCTCCTGAGTGCAGTCTATCTTTTTTGTTCCATCTGTCATTGCTCCTCAAATATGACCTCAGCTCAGCTCACATTCAACAGCACGGTGTTCCCACACTTTCCAGCCTCCCAGTTGGCTTCTACTGTCCCCCTGCCTGGCATGTCCACCCCATTTCCAAATCCTCCCCATCTTCCAAAAGCCAACTGAAATACCACCTCCTCCAGGAAGACCTTCCTGACTCTCCTAGCTAGATGTCATCCCTCCCTTATTGTACCGATATGTCCACCTTGTCCAGGGGCTATTGTGCCCACTGTGTCCAGGGTGTCCGTGTCTGTCTCCCTCCCCACCCCCTGCCAGACCAGGAGCTCCTGATCTCTTCCTGTGGACCCAGGACAAGGCATGGAGGGGTGTGCTCTAAAGGTTTGAAAAAAAACATGGATGAAAGAGGACAAGCCTGGAGTCAGGGCTGAGTTCTGGCCCTGCTGGGACATCAGTGTTCGGGACAACCTCGGGCAGTTCCCCTCCTCTCAGGGCCAGGGCAGTTGGACTCACTGTGGGGGATCCTGTTGTGGTCAGAGGACTTTGGCTCTGGGTTGATGAGCTGTCCCTGGTCTTGGGATAGCCCATCTCATGGATGATAATTGTAAGTGGCCTCCCCATTTCCTCTGGCTGCACAATCCCTTCAGGACTTATGTCTGAGACACACCCTAAACTCATCACTAACATATGGCCTCCTAACAGACAGGGATGAGCAAAGACTGTAAATAATGGACTCAATCATTCATTCAGTCAGTCAGTCATTCACTCCTTCATTCAGCAACTGCTACCAAGTCATGTTCGGGGCCAGGCCCTGTGCCAGGCTCTATGGACCCAGTAGTGAATTGAACCCTGGCCCAGCTTTGAAGACACTTCCAGTGACTTCCAGTAAACAACAAACCAGTGAGGTGGAGGCTGGAACAGCGGGAAGAACAGAGGCTGTGGAGCTCAGAAAAGGGGTCTTCAGCCAGCCTGGGGGTCAGGGAAGGCTTCCTGGAGGAGAGAACCCTTAAACCATGTTGTAATGGAAGAGTAAGCCCTTGCTGCAGGAAAAGGGAAGAGAAGGGTGCTCTCAGGCAGCAGTTATAGGGGAAGGGAGCCCTGATGGCCGGATGCTGCCTCTGAATAGTCTAATGGTGAGACACGGAGGATTATCCACTCTTGTTTACAAGATTAAAACCGAACAAATTCTCCCTTTATCTGAAAGAATGAAAGGACTTCAGGGAAAAGTATCCTTCTGGCAGCAAAGCAAAGCACAAGAATTTCCTTAATTAACGTTTCACCCACTCCCTCCCAGTACCATGGGAAGAGTGGCCCTGGGTTTGACCCACAGTGGGGTCAGAGAACCCAAGTCAGACTGGCCAGGGGTGGGGAGGAGCCGAGAGGAGAGAGAGCCGCAAGCCCCCTCAACACAACCTTCCACCAGGGGGAATCTGGGCCCAGGCACTAACCCAAGGTGGCCACAGGTGCTGCCTCTCAGGGAAAAATCTACCAGAGGCCCCATTCTAGAGGGAGCCCTGAGGCCAAAGCTGGGGAGGTGGCTGGCTTGCCTGAGACCACATGGCCAGTTGGCAGAGCTAGGGCTGGGATCCAGGGCTTCAACTCCCAGCCCAGTGCTCTAACTCGCTCGCTCACTCATTCATTCATTCAGCCTGCAGTGAGCCCTGCTCTGTGTCAGCCCTTCTTGGGCACTGGGGACCCATAGAGAAGTCATAGCTCTGCTCCTCTCACATACACTCAGGTCTGGTGAGAGGGACAAACAGGTAAACTGACAGTGGCACCCAGGGTCATGACAGAGAAGGCCAGGGGCCCGGGCAGCCCTGTAGTGGGTGTTGACTCTGGGGAAGAGGCAGTTAGTCCAAAAAAGACTTTACAGAAGAGGTGACCTTGAGCTGGGTTTTGATGAGTGAGTAGGAGTTAGTCAAGTGAAGGCAGGGTGATGAGTTGCCAACCAGAGGAAAGAACATGTGCAGAGGCCCAGAGGGCTGAAACCGCTTGTCTGTGACCCTGGGGATGGGGGAGAGAGCAGAGCAGAAAGAGGCTAGAAGGAGCTACAGAGCCTGGGTTATTGGGAGAGGGAATCCCCATTTCTGCACATCCCTTGGAGCACTACGAGGGTGCTGGGCACAGCTGGGGTGTGTATGAGGTATAGTATAGGTACCTGCCAGTGCCCAGCCAGCCTCAGGGCCTCCCCCAGCCCCACAGACCCTGACCCAGCCCCATTCTCCCAGCTTGATGTCTGGCCTTGCCTCCCTGGATGCCAAGACCTCCAGCCGCCTGGGTGTCCTCACCGTGGCATACTACCTGTGGACCACCTTCGTGGCCGTCATCGTGGGCATCGTCATGGTCTCCGTCATCCATCCAGGTGGTGCGGCCCAGAAGGAGACGACGGAGCAGAGTGGGAAGCCCATCATGAGCTCGGCTGACGCCCTGCTGGACCTCATCCGGTAAGCCTGCTTGGGAACGCCAGCCCAGGCCCCCAGAGCCTGCAGTCAGAGGCCAGGGGAAGGGGTGGGCAAGGGGTTCTCAGGGTCTGCTCTTGAGACCTAGGGGGCAGTGCCAAGGTCATGCCGAGGCCACGAGCCCCCTGGTGGATGGAAGCCAATGGCAAGTTGCTGCTGTGCAAACACCTGTCTCTGCTCCCTCATCCCTTGGGCTTTCTGCAGGGGCCACACTGTACTGTCTGCTGGCTAGGCTGGGGCTCTGCTCCCCTGTGGGTGTCTGACCCCAGCACGTGGCCTGCATGGAACAGGCATCAGTGAGCGTTTGCTGTCTGCCTGAATGGTTCTTAGAGACTCAGCCATTCTTGCCCTTCCCGCATTTTTTTTTAAGTTGGTCCCTTTTTACAGATGTGAGAATGAGGTTCAAAGAGGTGAAGTGACTTTCCCAGGGTCACCCAGCAGGTAGTATGGTGGGGTCAGGATTTGACCCAGTCCTGTCTGACCCCCTGGACAGTGCTTTTTGCCTCATGGTGTGAGGGTCTTAGTCTGCATCAGCCTGAACCATTGGTGTCACTGCCCTGAGGGCTCCGCACCAGGAAAGGGTGGTAGACCCAGCTATGTGTCCATCTAGATTCCTCTTTCCTAAGACTCTTTACAGGCCACCTCCTCTCCCCTTTCTCTCTTTCACGCACTCACCCCTCAGCAGTGTGGCTCTGTGTCAGGACCTGGAAAGGAGAATCGAGTCTGGTCCCTGCCCAGAAGGAGCTGTCAGAGTCTCAGAGGAGAGGAGGACCCATGAGTGGACAGAGCAGCCTGGGAGATGGATGCTGTGTGTGAGAGAGATGGTGGGAGGGTGGAGCAGGCGCTGTGGGTGGGAGCAGAGGAGAGTCTGAGGGGCAAAGCTGCCGTGTGTTTGAAGGATGAACGGGAGGGCACAGGGGAGGCCTTAAGGAAGCAGCTGTGTGAAGGCCCTGAGCTGGGTGGGAACGGTGCTGAGGACAAGGCCCATTCAGCTCACCTGGAGCCTCAGGTGTGAGAAGGAGAGTGGACAACCAATGCTGGAGAGGCCGGCCCAGGCCGGACCCCAAGAGGCACAGTGACCCAGGAAAAGTCTGTGTTTTATCCTCAGGGCCACAGGAAATGGGCTTTAACCATAGGAGGGGCATCGTCAGATTCAGAAGGGTCCCTGTGGCTGCCAGAGAAGTGGGTTGAGGCGAGGGGGTGCATTGGAGGGGTGGGCAGGGCAGGGGGCTGGCTGGAGGGCAGACTGGCGGGAACCTGGGTGACACAGAAGAGGGTGGAGGTGGTGGCGAAGGTTCCAGCCTGCACACCCGAGTGGCCGTGGGTGCAGCCACGGAGCCGGAGAGCGTGGCCGCAGGAGCAGATGCGGCGAATCCTGGGGGAGATGTCACTGGTGGTGGCTAGCGGATCTGAAACCTGTGGGAAAGTCTGAGCCGGGAGCCGAGGTTTGGAAATCACCAGAGTAGATGTGTCCGGTGAGATGACAGGCGGATTTCCCAGGACAGCCTGAGTGTGAGGAGGGCGGGCAGAGCCTGGGGAAGCACCATGCTGGTAACTGGTTTACCGGGCTCAACAGGACACCCCATTAAACTCACTCTGTGGACCCCGAGTGTCTCTTATTTTCTGGTCAATTTCTGATGTAAGACATTCAGTAGAGTCTCAAATTAAAATCCAGACTCATCCAATTTAAAACATCTCCTGTCCTAGCCTTTTGGGTCTGATTCAGACTTGGAAACCCACAGCGGGAAGAGGGTCATGGTGGGTTTTCTCTCTTGCTCCGCCTGCTCCCCTGTTGCTAGCCCTGGGCTGGAGTGGTGGAGGGAGGAGAAGGCTGAGGGGTCCCCCTTTACTGCTGGTCGTGTGGTCTGGTGTAGGTGCTCCTGGACGTGCTTCCTCAGAGATGCTTTTGTGGGTCTTTGGAGCCCCAGCTCTCACTGCTGTCACTTGCCCACTGTGCCCTTGGCTTGGGCGATGCCTGCTACATCTGGCTGTTTACAGCTCCCTCCTCAGGCCCGATTTCCAGTCACCTCCTCTGCTGGGGTCACTTCACCCCTCCAGTTGACCCTTGTTGGCCTGATCCCTTCTGCAATATCTACCTCTGGCCCATGGGAGACATACAGATCCTTATTGGATGTGCAGGCTTTTCCCAGGGCTGTTGGACATGAGTCAGGAACCAACACCAACATTCTTCAAAACCTAGGAGACACAGGCCAAAGTCTCTGAGTAGTTCTCATGGCTTGAATTTGGGGAGAAGCACTACTGTCCTCTCCCAGGGAGCTAGATGCCCAGCACATGGTTTCTCCCTCTCTCTCTCTCAATCTCTCAGGAAAATCTCATCTCCTGCAATGTTACTTACTGCTGGGTAACAAATCACTCCAAAACTCAGTGGCTTAAAAGGACAACCATTTATTATTTCTCCTGAGTCTACAGGTCAGCTGGAAAGTTCTGCTGACTTGGATGCTCACTCAGGCGTCTGCAGGCTGCTGAAGGCTCAGCTGGTCTAAGATGGTCTTGACAGAGAAGATTCCACTGTGCTCCTTGTGGTCTTCCTCCGGCAGGCCAGCTGGGATTTGTTTCCACGGTAGCGACAGGGCTCTAAGAGAGAGTGCCTGGGCATGTTCTTACGGTGAAGAGAGGAAATGGAAACATGCATTTTTTCAACCCTCTGTGGGTATCCAGTCTTCTAGCATCCTACTGGCCAAAGTAAGTCTCGTGGCCAAGCCCAGACTCAGAGTTACAAGGCAAAGGGAGTCTATTAATTGGAACCATCAATATAATCAATCTATGACTCACTCCATTTGCTCCAATCACCACGTCCTTCTCTCTTATCCTTTTATGTGTGCAGTGAACCATAAAGTACTCACCCCACAGAGGCAACTTGGTTTCTAGTTGTATTGTTCTCCCCTATAGGGTCTCAAGCCAGAAAGAGAGACCCAGGCAGGGTCTGCTGTACCTGCACTCACTCACCTGGTGATTTCATCTATCACCACGGCTTTGAACACCTTCTCCATGCAGACACTCCCAAATGTCGTCTCCAGCCTGGGAACCTCTCACCTGAACTCCAGAGTCTTGCATACAGTTGTCTAAAGGCATCTCAAAATTAACATGCTAATTTCAAATTAACATCTCAAATTTTTCCCCATAAATCCACCCTTTCTCTAGTCCTCCGCATCTTGGTCCAACGTTCTCATTCTCTCATACTCTACATCCAATCCATCAACAAGTTCTGTCATCTCTCCCTTCAAAATATATCCCCAAGTCTGGCCCTTCTCTCCACCTCTGTCCTTCCCACCATTGCCCAGGCCACTACCACTTCCCACTGTTGTCCCATCTCGTCTCCCTGCTTTCACCCTCACCTCCCTTCAGCCTGTTTCTACAGGGCAGCTAGAGGGATCCTTTTTATCACCTGCTCAAAATCCATCACATTCAAAAAAACCTACATCCATTGCTGGCCACAGACCCTTCGTGACCCCCCTCCCCCATGTGCTCACCTTTGACCTCTATGACCTCAGCTCTCACTGCCCCCTCCCCTCGCTTCATTCCAGCCACACTGGTCTCTGTGTTGGCCTTCGAGATGCCGTGTGTGTGCCCACCCTAGTGCCTCGTCTCCATCATCTCTGTCGTCGCCTCTGCAGACGGCCCTACCTGCGGACAACCTCATGGCTCTGTCCCGCGCTTCATTTACGTCTCTGCTCAGTGTCGCCTCTTCAGAGAGGCCTCCCAGGCTCTGTCACTCTCTCCCCTTGTCTTGCCTCACTTTCCGCAGGGCTTTTATTACTGCCCTACATTATCGTGTGTATGCATTTCTCTTTCTTTTTCTATCTCCCACAACAGGAATGTGACATATTCCATGAAGGCCAGACTTAAAAATCTGCTCCCTGCTGTATCCCCAGAGCCTAGGGCAGCACGTGGCTCAATGTTGAATACCTACAAGGGACATGTGGTCAACAGAGTTGGTAGCTGAAGCCACAAGAGGAGCTGGCATTGGCACAGCACGTGCAGAGTGGGCAGCACAGGGGCCCCGGCCTCCCTGGAGGGCTGTGCGGAGCTGATGAAGCAGGAGCAGGCAGAGGGGCAGGAGGAGAGCCGGGAAAAGATGAGTTTGTAGAAGCCTCGTTTCTAAGAGTCATTATTTCTAAGATTCGGTGACTATGATTCATCATTTCTTGGATTCTATGATTCAAAACAGCTTTTCCTCATGGTGGAAGTGGTTGTTGGTGCTTGGGGTGCCCCCACTCTCCCCTCCCCTGCCTCTCGCCTGCTCGGGGGCTACAGGGCTCTGGATCAGACACATGTGTCAGAGTCAAATGTTCCAGGAGCGTTGTTTCCTGCTCTCAGCTGCTTTTCACGCGGTGAAAATTGATCCTTCTGGTTTGAGGCTGTTCCCCAGGCAAGTTGTTTTGCAAAGCTGGGTGGTTGGATGCTACTGTCATCACATCTTGTCACGGGCTTCCTGGGACAGGGACCAGGACCTTGGAGACCTGGCGTCTCACCTCGGCTCTGCCAACAAGTCACTTTGTGCCTCGATTCCCCTCTCGGGCCTCAGTTTCCCCAGTGACTTTCAAGAGCCCTGCCAGCTCTGACATTCTGTGGTTCTGAAACCCGAAGGTCTAGAGGCAGTGAGGAGGCTGCAGGGCAGGAGCAGCAGCGGGTGCTGGGAGAGGAGGTCGGAAGGACAGTGCAGAGCCCAGTCTTGAAGGCCCTGAAGGACAGGCGGGGTGGGGGCTGTTATGCTTTTTAAAGGGGAGCCGGCGCATTTGGGAAGGACGGATCGGAGCAGGGCGGAGCTGCTGGCATGGGGTGCCCAAGGAAGGAAGGGGTGCAGTCACTGCCACTCCAACCATCTTTACTTAGCTCCTGCTCGGGGTGAAGGCGCTGGGCTGGCAGCGGGGGCTGCAAATCGAGTCCCTGCATCAGGGTTGCCTGCCACCTTAGGGCCGATGGACGAGAAGGGTGGGCCAGACAGCCGTTTTGTGAGGCCCTTTCTAGCTCGGTTGTCCCAAGAGCCTGTGCCAAATGGGGCCACCGGCAGTGAGGGTGCCCAGAGTGCTGATGACGGAGTGACACCTGCATGAGCAGGGTGGGAACCTGGGAACTGGTGGTGGATGTGACAAATGAAAGAAAGATGTGGGGGCCCACTCCACAGGGACGTGAGCCCCATAGCACCTCTCAGGGGAGGGAAAGTATGACTCCATCACTTCAGGATGATTCCAGAGGAACACAGCAGCCCATGTCCCTGGATGACCCACTAAGAGGTGAATTCATTTCCCAGGGCTCCTAGTGGGGGATCCGGAAAACTGACGTCTGTTCACAGTGCGGCCTCACAGGAAAAAAATACCAAAACATAAAAAAACCAGGCGGGACACTAATCCAAGCTGGCCCCTTTCTTTCATTCCCAATCTTATTAAAACACCAGAGGAATTAAGTAATGACTTGGCTCTATTTATATCTAGCTCCCAGTGACCCTTTCAGGGATTGGAGGAAGTTCTCGGGAACTGTGCTTGGAAAGGAACAGTTTCTACCTTTGGAGCCCAGGCTGGGGACAAGGAATTAGGGGTGAATTTGGAACCGTCACAGCGGGAGCTTAAAAATAGTAACTGGGGATAGGAACCAAGAAGGTAGTCTCTGGCACCACCCAGAGAGATGTGCAAGGAGGCCTGGGGCCAGGTGCCCGTGGGCTTGATGGATGTGGCTATTCATTTCTCCCAGGCACATTATTTGTATTTTATGTAACTGCCACCAGGAGCACAGGCCTCAAGGCACAAACAGGAAGCCTTCCCATGGGTGTTCAAAGTCAAAAGAAGATGTTGGACATTTTCCTGTTTAATAATCAGAAGTAAATTTTTATTAAAATCTTCAGAATAAGTGCATTGATTATCAGTATGGACACATGTAATAACCATGAATTGCTTTGGGCTGCTAGGTAAAAGAAACCTGAAACAGCAGAGACTTAAGTAAGGTAAAGGTTTACGTTTTCTCCCGAACAAACAGTCCCGAGGTGGGCAGCTTGTGGTCATCAGGATGTCAGGCTCCCACCACCTTGCTAAGCATAGCGCTGCTGTGCTTAGCGCTAAGCTTTCATCGTCAGTGTTGCCTCATGGTCCAAAAAGGTTGCTCATGCTCTAGCTATTGCATCCATGTTCCAGGAAGAAAGTTGGAGGAAAGGACAAAAGGGTCCTGGCTAAGTGGGAACCTTTTTAAGAGTTTTCCAGAAAGCACCACCCAACAACTTCCACTTACGTCTCACTGGCCAGCCCATTGCAAGAGAGGCTGGGAAACAAGATTTGATGGTAGAGCCCAGTTGATCCCCATAACATCACAGAGCTTCTGTTAGGAAGAAGGGGAGAATGGTGATTGTGTAGGCAAATAACCATCCCTGCCACAGCACACATTTTAAATCATTCGAATTGTAAAGGAAGTTGTAAAGAAGTGTGTATAATAGGTGTAAGTTCCAGTTGGTTTCTTATGACCTTTCAAATGCTCTTAGTGTCTGCTTAGTCTAAACCAGCCTTCCCTCTAAGTTTCACTAGAAAATGACTTTGAAACTTTGAACTTCCTGGGACTTAATATTCAGGAGAGGTTTTCAAAAATATGTAATGACCAGTACAGCACAGGTCATAAATGCCCAGGACAGGCGGACCATTGCCCTCTGGCTGGCTGCACACCTGGCACACACCCAGCCCTGAACCTGGCTTCAGTGCTTGGGGTCTGATTGACATCAGAGACACTTGCAGGCAGCTACCAAACTGGTGGCATAAATCTGCTTGTTACTCATTGAAAGACAAGCCCCCATTGAACTTCTGAGATCTGATTTCCTGACCTCTGCTTCTTCTCTCCCCTGTGACCAAGCCGAAATTCTTGGGGGAAAGGTAGAATATGGTTGGGTCATGACCCACCCATGGCCATCCTTTACCAATGGTATGCCTTGGTAGCTCACTCCAGGCCTGCTTCCTCCTGCCTTGCATTCACACTGAAAACCTGCATTTTAGCAGCAGCGAAAAAATTATCGTTTCTGCTTTCCAACAATGGCTGCTGAGGTGTGAGGTTCAGAAGTAACGCACACTCATGTCCATGTGTCTGACTCCATACATGTGAGCTGAGTCTTGAAAGAGGAAAGATTTGCCAAAACCAGGAGTCAGTGGGAAGGGGCAAGCCAGGTAGCAGGGGGCAGCGTGAGTGTGAAGCATGTGTGTGTTCAAGGAAATGCAAGCTCCCAAACAAAAATCTTTGTTAGCCTCTCTATTTCTCGGAATAGATTCCTAGAAGGTATATAAAGACAAAGATATAAACACTTTTAAGACTCGTGATGTGAATTGATAAATTGCTTTACAGTATGTTGATGCCAGAAGCCAGTGAGGGCGCCCATCCCAACAAATCTCCCCAGGAATACCATACAACTATCCAAAGATTCAAAGCGTACAATCAGTTGCCCATGGTACCATCAAACAGCTGTGCATCCATCACCACAATTACTTTTTTTTCAATTTTTAGAGCATTTTCATTACTCCAGAAAATAATAAAGACAAAAAAAGGAAACTCAAATCCTTCCATACCCCTAACCACACCCCCCCTCCATGATTGATTCCTAGTTTTGGTATAGTACATTTGTTACTGTTGATGAAAGAATGTTAAAATACTAACTGTAGTATATAGTTATATACTATATAGTTATACATATAGTCATAGTATATAGGTGTATATTTTTCCCTATATGCCCCTCTATTATTAACTTCTAGTTATAGTGTCATACATCAGTTATAGTTCATGAGAGAGATTTCTGATATTTGCATAGTTACTCACAGACATTGTCCACCACGAGATTCAGTGTTTTATACATTCCCATCTTTTAACCTCCACCTTTCCTTCTGGTGACATATGTCACTCTGAGCTTACCCTTTCCACTACCTTCACACAACTTTCAGCACTGTTAGTTATTCTCACAGCATGCTGCCATCACCTCTGTCCATTTCCAAATGTTTAAGTTCACCCTGCAGCTGAATGTTTTTAAAAAGTTTTTTAGCCATTTACATCTTTTGTGTGCAAAGTAAATTGCCTGTACATGTCTTTTAATTTTTCTTTTGTTTGGATATTAATGTTTTCATTAATAATGTGGCCTTTATGCAACAACTATTTACTGAGTGGTCTGTTACATGCCAGATACTCTTGCAGGTGCTGGGGACACAGAGAACAAAACAGAGAAACCTGCCCTGAGGGGAGTAGACAGTGAACACATAAATGAGCAAGACTATAAAGCTCTTCATAGATTTTGGTTGATAACACTTTGTTATATAGATTTTTTAGTTTGGCATTTGATGTGTGATCTGTCTTAGAGAGCTTCTCTATCTTTTTTTTGCTTTTTATTTTGGGATAACTTTAAATTTACAGAAAAGTTGCAAAAGTAGTACAGAGATCTTGTATTCCCGTCTTCCCCAGCCTCCCCCAGGATTAAAATCTTACAAAACTATGGTATATTTTTCAAAACTAAGAAACTAAATTGATACAACACTATTAACTAAATTACCAATTTTATTTGAATTTCACCAGTTTTTCCACTAATGTTTTTTTTTTCCATTCCGGCATCCAATCCAGGATACCACGTTGCATTTAGGAAATTCTTAAATTTGATGTAGTGAAATCTATTGTTTTTTATAGCTCATTTTGTTTTTAAAGAGTTCTTCCATATCCTGTGACCTGATAAAATAATAACCTATATTTTCCTCTAGCTTTTCTTTTTTTATTATTTATTTCTTTAAACCATCTGGAATTTATTTTGGGGTAGGGCATAAAATAAGGATCTGATTTTTCAAATAGTTGGTCAGCTGAATAGTACTCTATAATGCATCTTTTCTTTCCTCACTTATTTGTGAAGCAATTTTTTATCAAATATGAAATTCTTAGACCTACTAGATTCTGTTTCTGCTACATTGATTTTCTATTTATTGCTGTGTCAGTATCACACTGTTGATAGGTACATCTTTTTAGTATGTTTTAATATCTGGTACAAGACCCCTCCACCTTTTGCTTTATATATTGATAATATTAATAAGAATAATGATCCTGGAAATATGTCATGCCCAGTGTTGGGCCCTAACAGATACAATGTGCGTGACAAAGCCCCTGCCTTCAAGGAGGCCAATCTCTGGGGCAGGCTGTCCCCCAGCCACTGACCACAGCACAGCGTGCTGGAGCACAGGCCCAAGGGGTCTGCAGGAGCAGCCGGAGAAGACTCGACAGGAAGGGTTGCTGGACCTGTAATGTGGCCTGGATTGATTTGAGGAGGAGCTGGCCACCTGGAGAGGCAGGAAGGGCATTCTGGCAGAAGGAATGGTGTGTTCAAAGGCATGGAGCTGGGAAAGTGCACAGCATATTTAGGGGAACTATCAGCCAGTGGAGTTGGAGCATTAAGGGTGGTGAGCAGTGGCAAGAGGTGACGCTGCAGGCATCCTGTAGGACAGGAGGATGGAAGCCTTGACTGCCAACGGGGGGTCTGGAATTCTTCAATGACTGACTCTCTTCCCAGAAACATGTTCCCAGCCAACCTGGTGGAGGCCACATTCAAACAGGTGAGTGAGTGGGTTCCTAGGTGTTGGAGGGGAAGGGGCAGCCAGCAGGAGGGGGGGGGCAGGCAGGGCCAGCTGGGGCCCTGCTGGGAGCAGACAGGCTTGTCCAGGTCCCCAGCCCCTGGGGGTGGGGTGCTACGGGGGTGGTGGGCCTGGGGTGGGGGTGGGGTCCCACGGCCACACCCCTGGCCTGAGTTTTTCATGAGGAAAAGTTATGGCTTGGAGGGAAGCCTTTACCGAGTGTTGGCTCTGCTCGAGTTTCACACCAGCACTCACCCCAGCAGCTTCTCATTCAGTTCTCCCAGCACCCCTGCCCTGAGGTAGCCTTAGCCTCACTTCCTGCATGAGGCAACTGAGGCTCAGCAGGATTAAATAATTTGCTTAAGGTTACATCACTAGTAAGTGACAGAGCTGGTAGATAAAACCTAGTCTGTCCGGCTTCTAAGCCTGTTTCCTGTTTCTTTTTAAATAATTCTTGTA
>PVKY010007879.1:0-14530 GCA_004027775.1 Bradypus variegatus
CTGCAGTTATTCTGGATTATTTACTAGTTGTTTCTGGTTTTTTTTAGTTGTTCCAGGGGGACTACTTAGCTTCCACGCCTCTCTATGCCGCCATCTTCCCGGAAGTGTTCTTTGAGTTTTGACAAATGCATACAGTCATGTAACTATCACCACAATTAAGATATAAAACACTACCATCACCCTAAAAAGTTCTCTCCTGCTGCCCCTTTGCAGTCAACCCCTCACCCTCATCCCTGCCCCCTGGCAAACACTGATCTGTTTTCTTTCACTACAGTTTTGCCTGTTCTAGAATGTCATATAAACGGAGTCAGACAGTCTGTAGCTTTTTGAGTCTGACTTCTTTTCATTTCATATAATAGACCTGACATCCATTCGATGTTGTTGCCTATGTCTGTAGTTAGTTCCTTTTTATCACTGAATTACATGGTACGTATGTACCACAGTTTGTTTTTCCAAATCTCAGTTGAAGGACATCTGGGTTGTTTGCCATTTTTTGGTGATTATGAATAAAACTGATATAAACAGTATTATGCAAACAAAAGCTTTAATTTCTCTTGGTGAATACCTGTGAACTAAACGCAAGGTCATTTTGAGCATTAAATGGAATGATACTGTAAAAGCATTTAACAGCATGTGAGACACAGAGCAAGAAGCTCAGTAAATGAAGCTATTAGAAAATTTTGCTGCAGAATTTATTATGAGCCGAATAGAAAAATCCATCAATAACATCCCAACTAGAATTTTATTGCACACATACGATCTGCCAGGCATTCTTCTAGCTTCTGGAACAACATTCATTTAGATTTATAATATCCTTTATGTGATAAAAGACAAAAATGAATAGTCTCTCTCATATCTCCTACACACATTTGGACCTATTTCTCTGGTGATGTTAAATGTCTCCCCCATATCATAGCCCTGGAAAATTTTTCTGACAAATCGATGACGGAAGATGTTTTGAAACCAGATAGTGACTGCACAGAAAAATATAAAGACAGATGCTCCTTAGCTCTCTAAAAACCCTTTTCTCCTTTTATATGAAAATCCAAATTTTCAGTGAAACATCTGCTTAAGACACTTACTTATACTGCACCACTTTTCCAAAAGGAACGGAAGTGAGTTATAATAAAAGGAATTTTTAAGCACACAATCATTAAAATATAAACTGTATGTCAAAGTCATGAAAGAAAGGAAAACATGCTCATCAGTAGGCTTAATGTAGCTATTATAAAGTTTTTAACCTTTTTTTCCTTATCATCTCCCATTAACCTTTTTAGACTTTTTTTTTCCTAATTTCCCCCTCTCCCATTAAATTTTAATACCACAGATATACTGTATATCTGTTTATGTACTGTAGCTCTTTGGAGGATCACAAAGCATTTTAATATCTAAGATTTTCTTCACTTTCCAAGAACCAATTTTTACCCACTTGGGGTGGGGGATTTGGGAGTGCAATATCGTCCCAATTGAGAATGAATGAGTTATTGTGATTGAAAATTAAATTTATCTTGGGGCTTCCCTGAAACCTCATCGAAAAGGGACAAACTCAAGGTTCCATCATCCTTACTATCCAACATTAAGATAGACAAACATTTTAAAGGGAAGATCTGAGTTGTGCTTAGGTTTTGAAACTGTAAGAAGCACAATTATTTAATTCAAGCTTGTAAACAGCAGCAGGGGAGACACAATGGATCAAGCAGCTGTTTCGAATTCTAGAGTCCCACTGGGATTTTTGTGGTGGAGCAAGGGCTTAGTATAGATGGGAAAAAGAGAATAAAATTACACTTGAGATTCACACAGACACACAATAATGTGGCACTATGCCCTATATTTAATGATTCTCCACAAATATTTTGAACCCTGCCACCCTATCGGACCCAACATCCCATTTTTGTAACAGATATTTTCGTAATGCCCTCTTGATACGCTGCAATAATCATGGAACTACCTTCACCCATTTTGTAAAATTAATTAACCCTATGCTAGACATTAGTGCTGTTCACCAAATACTCAGTGTCCTCTGCTTTTTTAAAAAATTATTTTTTAAGTAATTTCTTATTAGAGAAGTTGCAGGTTTACATAAAAATCATGCAGAAAATACCGAGTTCTTATATTCCCACCCCACCCCTAAATCCCCAAGTCCTCTGCTTTTGAGGTGCATGGGAGGATTTTGTGTGACTCGCTTTGGCCAATGTAAAGTTAGTGGAAGGACTGCGTGTCACTTCAGGCGGAAATTTTAACAGCCTGCACACATTTGGCCAGGTTCCTGTCCTTCTGCTGTGACAATCACGGCAGCACTCAGAGACAAGCCTATGTCATCCAGGAGTCCTGGGCAGAGCCTTTGTTGTGATTTTGGAGGATTATTTGTTACAGCAACACACCCAGCCTATCATGGCTGGTAGAAATGCCTTAACCGCAATAAAAAGATCTAAAAAACAAAGACAAACCTAATAAAATAAGATCTCTTCTATGAAATATCTATGACTGATACAGAGGCATTGCATTGGCAACACAAATAACACTACTGCCATTAGGCAACGCCATTACCACTGGTGATATTGTTTTCCAAAACGGTGAACAACTCTCAGAAGCATTCCAAACCAAAGAAAATACAGAGAAATTCAGTGTCTGTTAAAACCATGCCAAAAGCACTTGGCTATTTATAAGTAAAATACATTAGGTTCTAGATTCTGACAATGATAGACATGCTTTTTACCTGTGAGACTATCTGGTGGGACATTAGAAAGTTGTGCAGGTTGTGGGGCAGCTCTTCATTGTGTAGGACTGTCCTGCCCATTGCAGGCTCGCAGGTTACCCCAATAAATGCCAGTATACCCTGTCCTCTTCATCATCACAACCCGAAAAAAATCTCCCTCACAAACTTCCGGTCTCCCGACGTTAAAGAGCCCTAAATGAGTCTGCTTGATTTACCCCAGTTCGCCGAAAGCTAAAAAGCCAGAGGGTGAAGATAATGAGAAACTGGACCTCGAATCCCCGAGGCAGTGGTCCGGAAGCTTCATCGAGAAGATTGACGGAGGGACCAGGGTCCCTTGGTTTAACTCCCACCTGGGGCCTCCAGGCTATTTGCACACTAGAAGGTAAAATGATCAGGGGGTGGGAAAAGAAACAACTCCGGGACTCCTTGACAAGTGACAAGGAAGTCTCATGCACTACGACTCCAAAAGCTGCAGTTGAAGCCCCAGTGAGGGCTGTGGTGAGATTGGGAGGATACGGAGCTCTAGTGCTTGAGAGGTTTATGAAAACCAGAATGTTGGATCGAGCTCTATATGGGGTGATTATGTCTCCTTTACCTGAACATTTTATGGGTTTGGTTATCAGGTCTGACTGGGGGAACACTTCCCCTCCCAAGTATTGTAAACCAAAACTCGTTGGTGGAGGCCAAATGGGGGCTGCAATTAGATTGGAAAAATATAGGCATGCAAGAGTTGGGAACAAGGTGGAAAGTGGGCTGTTTGGACTTTATGTGGATCAGTAGTGTCCCCCTTAGTTGAATGTGTTATGGAGACAGATATTGTACCTGACTGGGAACGATTCCACTACTGTTCCGGGTTGCTAATGCTGCCAGAATGCAAAATACCAGAAATGGACTGGCTTTTACAGTTACAGTCTTAAGGCCATAAAATGTCCAAGGTAAGGCATCAACAATAGGGTACCTTCACTGGAGAGAGGCCATTGGCATCCGGAAAAGCTCTGTTAGCTCTGAAGGCACGTGGCTGGCATCTGCTTGCTCCCAGGTTGCATTTCAAAATGGTATTCTCCAAAATGTCTCTCTGTCAGCTTCTCAGGGCAAACTCTGGGCTAGTACCTCCAAAGCATCAGCAAAAGTCTGCTTTTAATGGTCATCTTCAAGATGTCTCTGTAAGTTGTAGCAGCAAGCTCCTTCTGTCTGAGCTCTTATACAGTGCTCTAGTAAACTAACCAAGGCCCATGCTGAATGGGTGGGACCACACCTCCATGGAAATCATCTAATCAGAGTTATCACCTACTGTTGGGTGGGTCACATCTCTATGGAAACAACCTGATCTGAAGGTTCCAACTTAATCAACACTAATATGTCTTCCACCACAAGACTGCATCAAAGAACATGGCTTTTTCTAGGGGACATAATATACACAAACCACTACAACTACCCCGTGTTGTAAAACAGAAGGCATGTAGATCTGCCCTTCAGTCCATATTAATTGGAAACACTGAAAGAGAACAGATAAGATTGCCAGAGCTCACAGAAGTGCTTAGTTTCTAAAAATACAGAATAGAAGGTTGAGTGCTGGGTATTCTCCGGACAAGAGCCTGCATGGAGCATAAGTGGTGGCTGATGGCAAGAACTTGTGAGCACCTTCCAGAGACAATTGCTGGGACTTTGGACCAGAACGTTTCCATGTGACAGACAGTTACTGGCTGGCTATTGGACTTTGAAGCTGTTTTCATGACTGAAGGATTTAAGATAATTTTAAAACCTGAAATACCCATTGTATCTTGGATGATGCTGGAAATGTGCTCTAATGCGGAGGGCAACACCCAGAAGAGTTCTATATTAAACGGGAAATGGTTTCTTCTGGAACTTGCTACCAGGGAACTGTAAGGAGGTCCTCACAAGCAGGGAGCCTCTTTTCCCCTAGGACCAACTTTGGAACCACCCAAGGAGCTGCCAGACCCTGTTGGCACTTGGATTGTGCCCTGTGAACCAGCTCTGAACTGACCAACAAAGAGCTGCTTGATTTACAGATAGCAATTCCAAGGTGCCTGGATGGCATTCTGTCTGGAAGGCCATGGCAGTGAGACTGGTAGGTGGAAAGACTGATCGAAGAAGATAAAAACCAGTCAGCTCGGTTGGTTGAATTGCATGCTATATGCCTGTAGGTTTGGATTTTTACAGAGTCATGGTCAGTGGTCAGTATGGTCAGGCAGAAGGACAATGGAAAACTGGCCTATAAAAGGGATGTCCACGTGGAGCACAGCCTTATGGAAATCACTGGGAATTGGAGGGGTGCATTAAAGTATGATATGGTGGTGCCCATTGGAAGAACCCCCTTCCAGTACTGGAAGGTAATGGGGACTTGCGAGTGGTATCCTGGAGTGCTCGCTTGAAGGAGCCACCTGGGTCCATGAAATGAGTGGACACCGGGGGGCTGCAGTGATGCAGACATGAGCTGAATCTACATATATTCCTCTTGCACCCACTGAAGCACAACGTGCCTGTTCTGTCTGCCAACCGGAGTCAGAATGCAAACGGTTACGGGGTGATTCCCCAAAGGGAAAGGCTTACACATGCTTGTGAGTCGGAATGATGCTGGTATCCATGGGAGGCTGCGAATGGACCCTGGCGGGAACTGACACTTACCCTGGACTGGGTTTTGCTGACCTGACGGTAGATGCAAATGTTCAAAAACTGGAGAAGTACTGGGACAGAAGACACCGCAACCAATTTGGCTGCATTCACATTCCTTCGTACCAAGGAACACACTTTTATCCTCAGAGAAGTGATAGAGAATTGCAACGGGCCATTGAAACATGGGTTGTCTAAAATGGGACAGATAAAGGCATGAAGGGCTGGCTTACATGCCCTCACACTCCACATGAGGGTGACCAAGGGAGGGTCCCAAATGGATAGACTCATCCACTCTCGGGGGGATCTGAGAAAAAGGGAATGCGAGAGGTTGCTAGCATGATGTACTTTATTACCCACATCACCTCAACATGCCTTTTTCCTGTCTGTTGTGGTGGTCCCAGGAGCAGGGTCGCAACCGCAAGTGCCAGAGCAGGGATGATTCCTACGCACAAATCTGTAACTAGATTGAAATCTTCGTCAGATTTCCTAGGGGATTAATGGGGAGGTGGGGGGTGGGTGTTGTGTCTTCATTCCATCTGCCAAAACTGGGGGTGACAGTGAATACTGCTGTGTTGCCTAGTGGTTGAGATAGCCCCTAGTTCTGTGCCTGGGTAACACTACCCTCTAAGAATGGAAGTGGACTGAGTGTGGAGAACTTTCTAGACTAGTCCTGCTGCTGGCAATCCAGACTAGCAAAGTGGCCGCAGCTAAAGTCCCTTCCAAAGTGCAAAAGTTTGGGTAAAAATAAATGGCAAAGGTTGAGGAGAAATAATAGCTGGTGAGAGTAAAGGAATGAATAAACAGGCTCTGAAATCCAATATTATATTAATGCCTCAAGAGAGACTCAGAGCAAAAGGAGGATATTGTTCTTAAAGCTCTTTTATACCAGTTGCCTGAAAGGGTGAAACCATATATTGCCAAGACCACGCCTGCTTTGGGAACCTGACAAGATCCAGTGAAACCCTGCCAACTAGAGCAGCCTTGCCCTGGGAGACATTTTGGCCATACCATATGTTTCAGTTTGCTGAAGTTGCCAGAATGCAATGTACTAGAAATGGGTTGGCTTTTACAATGAGGATTTATCAGCTTACAAATTTACAGTTCTAAGGCCACGAAAATGTCCAAATTAAGGCATCAACAGGTCGATACTTCCTCTGAAGAAAGGCCATCAGCATCTGGGACACCTGGTCCTTCTATCCCAGGTTTCATTGCTTTAAGCTTCTGGCTTCAGTGGCTTCCTCGATGGGTCCTCTCTTAGCTTCTCTGGGGCTTTTCTCTCTAAGTTCTCTTGGCTTTTTCTGTCCTTTATCCTCTCATACAGTAAAAGGATTAAGACCCACCTTGAATGAGTGGCCCTGTGTCTCTTTTGGCTTCTTATTTTGTATCCTTGTACTATATTAAATTTATAATCATGATTAAAGTGCTTTCAGGGAGTACTGAGTCAGTCCAGCAAATTATCGAACCCAAGGGAGTGTTAGGAAGCCCTGAGTTTGTAGACAGTTGGTCAGAAGCGTGGGTGGCCTGGGCCTCTGAACTTGCAATGGCACATGAAGGACAGTTTTGAGATTACAGAGGGTTACCCATGACCTGTGGGGTCTGGCCCAGCTTCAGAAGTTAGAGCCAGAGTTGAATTGATTGATCACTGCAGTATCTGCAGTGGGTGTCAGAAGCTGTGGACATTGAAGAGTTTTTGATAACCCACCTGTGGTGGTTTGGAGCTGTATGTACCCTGGAAAAACATGTCCTTAAACTTAATCCATTCCTGTGGGTGTGAACCCACTGTAAGTAGAACCTTTTGATGAGGTTACTTCAGTTACGGTGTGGCCCACCTCAATCCGGAGGGGTCTTGATCCTATTACTGGAGTCCTTTATAAGCAGAAAGAAATTCAGAAAGGAGAGAGAAAGCCACAGTGAGCAGCAGCCAGAAGCTGAAATTCAGTGGATCCTGGATGAGAACAGAGAGGCCTGGAGAGACCGCCATGTGTATTGCCACGTGACCCCAGGGCCCAGGATCGAGGATCGCCAGCAGCCAGCCCCAAAGCGCCAGTCTTTGGGAAGAAAGCATCACCTTGATGATGCCTTGAGTTGGACTTTCTTTTAGCCTCAAAACTGTGAGCTAATAAATTCCCATTGTTTAAGTCAACCCATTGCGTGGTATTTGCCTGAGCGACCTAGGAAACTAAAATACCACCCAATAATGTTTTCGAGATTCACCCACGTTCTATGTTTGCAAGTTAGTCTAAAATAATTTCAAAATAAAAGCTTTTTTAAAAACTTGAGATTAGGGTTGTGATTTTTAGCTAAAATGTACAAGATAATTATTTTTAAAAGTTTGTAAACAGTATTAGAATAGTTTCACCATATTTATAAGTTTAAGATTTACCAGGAACTACTTTGGGAAGTTTAGATTTAGGAGGTCAGACAGCTGTAATACTTAAGAAGAGTAAATATATGAAATATATAATTTTTAAAGTTTGAGGGAAGTTAATTAAGCTGCAAATGGTGATGATTGTTTAAAGGAGTTTAATGTGTTCAACCTGAGTTTTTCAAACATTAACCGAGGAAAAGGTGGAGGTAATAGTTCTTATTTTACTGGATTTATACATAGAATAAAAAAACTTTGTAATTTGAACTTGAAGATTTAAGGAAAGCTAGGTTTTAAATATATTACTTCAGTAAAATTGAAGAGTAAGTGTATTAGTTTCCTGTGGCTGCTGTAACAAATGACCACCAACTTGGTGGCTTAAAACAATAAACGTGCAGTCAGAAGTCCAAAGTCAGTATTGCTTGGCAGAAATCAAGACAACAGTTGGCAGGGCTGTGCTCTCTCCAGACACTCCAGGGGGAATCTGTTCCCTGCCTCTTCTGGCTCTGGAAGGTTGCCAGCATTCCTTGGCTTGTGGCCACATCACTCCCATCTTCAAGGCCAGCATCTTTTTTTTTAATGCAATTTTATTGAGATATAATCACATAACATACACTCCTCCAAAGTGTACAATCAATTGTACACAATATTGCCATATAGTTGTGCTTTCATCATCACAACTCAAATTCTGAACATTTTCATTACTCCGAAAAATAAAATAAAGGTTAAAATAAAAAAGAACATCCAAAATACCCCAGTCCCCTCCTCCCTCATTGTTCATTTTTCTTAATACAATTTAACTGAGATATAGTCACACACCCTACAGTCATCCAGCGCGTACAATTATTCACAGCACCATCATACAGTTGTGCGTTCATCACCAAAATCAATTTTTGAAATTTTTCCTTCCTCCAAAATAAAAATAAAAGCAAAAAAGAACACCCAAATCTTTCCATCCCCTCCATCCCTTCCTATTCTTCACCTAATTTTTGCCCATTTTTTCCATTCATCTGTCCATACACTGGATAAAGGAAGTGTGAGCCACAAGGTTTTCACAATCACACAGTCACACTGGGCAAGCTACATAGCTATAATATTGTCTTTGAGAATCAAGGTCACTGGGTTGCAGTTCAACAGCTTCAGGTATTTCCTTCTAGCCACTCCAACACACTAAAGACTAAAAGGTGATATCTATATAGTGCATAAGAATACCCTCCAGAGTGACCTCTCCACTCCATTTGAAATCTCCCAGCCACTGGAACCTTATTTCATTTCATCTCTCTTCCCCCTTTTGGTCAAGAAGATTTTCTCAATCCCACAGTTCTGGGTCCAGACTTATCTCCAGGAGTCACTTCCCACATTGCCAGGGGGATTTATACCCCTGGGTGTCATGTCCCAAGTAGGGGGGAGGGTAGTGAGTTCACCTGCCGGGTGGGCTTAGAGAGAGGGGGCCACATCTGAGCAACATAGGGGCTCTCCGGAGGGGACTCTTAGGCACAATTATAAGTGGGCTCAGCCTCTCCCTTTAAGCAACCAGCCCCAGAAGGGAAAGCCCCCAGATCGAGGGCTCAGCCCACCAAATTAAGGCCTGCATCTTTAGATCTCTCTGTTACATCTTCACATCACCTTCTCTTCTGTGTGTGTCAAATCTCCCTCTGTCTCTTATAAGGACACTCATGATGCCATTTAGGGTCCCAGATAATCCAGGCTTATCTCCCCATCTCAAAATCTTTAACTTAATCACATCTGCAAAGACTTTTTTTTCCAACAAGGGTGACATTCAGTTTCCAGGGATTCGGACTTTGGGGGCCATTATCAGCCAACCTGAGTAATTCACACATTTTTTTTAAAGCAATTACAAATAGACTCTTTATGTGTGTGTGTGCACAAATACCACTAATGTGCATCAGAAACACTCAGTGTTGACAGGATTCTTTCCTGCTGAAATTGTTGCTGTATTATTAGGCAACAAGAGCAAGAGAAACTTAAGGCCTCAAAGCTGAGCTCTCCCTGTTTTGCTGTTTCCCTCGCCTAGGTTTTTAGGTATAATCTCCTCTCTAGCTTTTTATCTCTGGCTAATCTATTGCAAGTCCTTTTTGGAAGTAGGTGACATATGTGTATCTAACTTAGAGGAGTCAGAGGGGAAGATTTGGGGGGTTGGGGGATGGTCCTGATAGGCACAAAGTGCCTGAAATTTGGCAAAGGTTTTTAATCTTTGGTTCCTGGAGCCCCAGGGCTTCTGGAAAGCCCTACAGGACCAAGCAGCTTTGGCTGATGTTCCATTGCTGTCTTACAATGGGGGCTTCAAGATACTTTAATAGTGTTCTGTGATTTAAAAAACAACAACAACAACAACAAAGTTGAAAACCATGTGGCTAAGAGTTTAGAAGAGAGAAAAAGCTGATGGGGATCTTGATTCCTTAAGAGTAGAAACAAGGGTCAGGGATGGCAAGCCATTTAGCCATGAAAGGGTTAAATCCACCTACAACCCAGGAATGGAGGTGAGGGGAGGTCTGGGGCTGCCTATGGGTGGAGTCCAGGGGAGGGAGCCCAGTGGGGGACATCCTGGGCCTGAGGTTCAAAAGGACCTACCTTTCCTGGAACAAAGGGGAACTGGAAAACAAGAGCACAGGTCTGGTGAGAAAGGGCGGGGGTAGTTCCGAGGGGCGGGCTGGAGGCAGGGCCTGCAGCCTGGAGTGGGGAGAGCAGGAGGGCCTGGGGAGTGGGGCAGGGCCAGGGGCAGCCAAGCCAGGCCCGGTGACTGTAACCCCACCGAGGAGCCACGTTTGTGTCTGACAATCCACCCTGTTGTGACAGCAGCTTTCTCATGGATGAACCAGCCTGACACATTCTGATGGGGGAAGGGGTGGGGGGCAGAACAGATGGGCACACCTGTCCCAGGCCCCCGGTGCCAGCCCCTGGATCTGAGAGGGGAGCTTGGCTGGGGCTGCCTCCAGGGGCCCCATTTGGCCCCAGAATCACAGTCACTGCTCCCTTGGGCCAGGCCCTGGGACAAGCCCTTCAAATACTAGATTAAGATTATTTTACTTGTGAGGAAAAGAAATGCATTGGGAGACTACAGGGGGTTTGCTGAAATCCAGAGCAGAAACCAGCCTGCCTCGGGAAAGAGTCCAGAGCCACTGGAATTCTCTAGCTCCTCTTGGTTTCTCTGGGCCTCTGCCTTTTTCCTCCTGGGTTTTCCCCCAGATACCCATGTTACAGGTCCAACCACAGGAAGCAAAAGCTGGTTTTGCTCTAATCTCTTGGGTCCAATCAGCCACAGTGAGGGGAGGGGCAGGCCACCAACAGAAATATGGCTGCTGTGACCCCTGCTTGTGACCTGAGGAGGAGGATGGGGGCAGGCAAGTGTGGATTTGAATCCAGATTTGTTTGGCTCCAATGCTAAGAGGTGGCCCTAAATGGGGAGGCCATGGATCCGGAGCCAAAACACAAAGCACCATAGGAAAATATCCTTTAATTTGCCAAGGGAACATTACAGCAACCCCTTTCCATCCCAGACCTAGTTCTCCTAGGACCAAGCCAGCAGGGCCTCCCTCCGCTCCTTCTGGAAGCAGAAGCCTCAACTGGGAGGACAGTAACAGATCCAAGGTCAAGGCTGGTGCTCAGAGGTGGGCAGGGGCTTGGACCGGGCCCTTCCGTCCCTCGCCGGCGATGGGCCGGCCCCGCTCCTCCCAGATGGTGAGGCCGTCGCAGGAGCAGATCTGCTTAGGGTTCTGGAAAAGGCCAGCGGAGCGTGCGATGATGCCACAGGCCAACCTGCCGGCGGGAAGTGCAGTCAGAGTTCAGCAGGTGCCTGGGTACCTGGGCCCCTGGGTGAGCTCAGCCCCTGGCCTGGCACTGCCTCCTGCTGGGGATGGCTTCACTCACCTCTCCCCTGAGTTCCCCGTGATCTTGGATAAGGGATGGCCGCCCCGACCCAGGTCATCTTCTCCCTCATCGATAACCAGGCTGCGGCCAATCACGTCCCACACCTTTGAGGGGAAACAAATGCCCTCAGACAGGTGACTCTGTTAGGAAGATCCCCCTAGCCCCCATCTTCTTTTCCACCTTACCTTCAGCTGCTCATCCTCTATCCTGAAGGTGGCTCGGCCATCGGCATCAGCATGGACGTTCCCCAGGTCTCCACGGTGCTGGAAGGAAACCCAGCAGGGAAGGGTCATGCAGGGGGCACAGCTGTGACCTTTAGGTTCCCCAATACCCGAGCCCCCTGTCCCAAAGGACCCATTTCCTCATGTGGGTACAGACTGGTAGGATCAAGGGGTGTCCCAGGCCTTCAGGGAGGTAACAGGGCAGAAGAACCGAGAGCTGAACACAGTCAGAGGGCCCCACGTGCCAGGGGTTCTCTCCATCACAGCAGACTGTTTCTCCTAGGAAACGGCTGCTCAGCTCTGCCTCCCAGCCTCAGAAGCTGCCTCAGGCCCAGCTTCTTCCCGAGCCCAGTTCTCCAGCCTCCTGTTGACCCCAAGCTCCTGGCACACTTCAGTTCCCTTGGGCTGACATTGGCCGAGGCCACCTTCCCTGACCATCAGAACTCAGCCTTGAGGAAGAGAGAAGAAACACTGGGGGCAAGGGGGCTGGCCTGGTCCCCAGAAGCCGGCCCTGCCCACCTTTTCCCTTGGAGGTAATAAAAAATGCCATCACACACCTACCAAGCGTCTCTCACATCAAACACACTCTGCCAGGTCCTAGGAGGGAGTGAGTTCCATCCCCGAGGAATGCACATCACGGTGGGGAGCCAGATGTGGGAGTGGGTAAGTTATTACAAAACACAGGGTAAGTGGAGCTGTCAGTGTGGTTTTTGGTGACAGGACCGTGCTGTTGAGACACTGGCATCCACATCAGTGCAAAAAAAATCTCCCCCAGCCCGATGCTTTGGGCAGCAACCGGTTCCTGCACCAGTGGGGCCAGACTGCATGATCTTGCTGCAACAACAAAGCATGTCACTGTCTGACAGGGCTCGTGAGTTGCCAGAAGTGCCAGTTGCTCTTTATCTTGTTTTTCACGGGGACATCTGCTGTTTGCACCTAGCACTTCTTGTTACACCCTCTGCTGGGTGCTTTAATGGTAGAAAGATCAGCGAGGGGGAGGTGACACGGAGAGCCGAGAGATGAGCAGCCCGGGCAGGGTGGCCGGGGCCAGGACCCAGCAGTTGGGGGTTGGGAAAGGCAGCCTCTCCAGCCCCTGCCCTCAGCACCCAGGCAGGTGGAACCCCAAGCAGCTGGGCCAGGCCTGTATCCTCAGGTACTGGGGAGCCACAGAAGGGTATGGGGCAGGAGCATGGCATGATTCCCCTTTGCTTTGGAATAATTCCTCTATACAGTATACGAAGAGGAAGGATTGGAGTGGGGAAAGGGCTAAAAGGGAAAGAAGCTTAGAGATGGCAAGCAGCAACCAGGCCTGGGTGTAAATTCTCACACTGAATTCATTTTCCATGTGGGCAAAACCAGATGCTGAAATCCAATCAGCTACTGGCTCGACTCTTCCTCGGTCTGTGTCAAGGGCGTGCGTGCAGTACAGCTGCTGACTCCAGTCCCTTCTGATTCTCTGCTCCAGGAGGGGCCCAACCTTCCCAGATCCTGCTGTCCCATGCTCAAGGGCTGCACCTCCCCTTCCCAGCTTCTTCATCTGCCGAATTCCTCCTCCTCTTTCAAGGCTCAGTGAGCCCCACAGCCTCTAAGATGCTGTCTTCACACCCCCATGTCATCCCCTCCCCTTGAGTGTGGTGGGACCTAGTGTCACTCCCAAGATTAGGTTACAGAAAGAGCAAGTCCCTCTCGCACTCTCTCGCTCTGGGGGAAGCCAGCGGCCATGGAGCAAACCGCCCTACCTGAGACCTGCCAACAGCGACAGGTGCAAGCCTGGAGCCCACCCCCGCCCCTCATCCAGCCTGGAGATGCCCCAGGTGACACCTGGTTATCTTGGAAGAGACCCTCAGCCAGAGATGAGATGATAAGTGTGGGCTGTTTTAAGCTGCTGCATTATACCCCTGCAACTTCCCCAGAAGGGGAGCAAGCACTTTTGACCATGAAATGTGACAGTGATGTCCATAGTCAAAAAGATCAGGTACATGAATTAAGAGGCACATGCCATGGTTTCATTTGTTTTGTGGCAGAAGGTCGCAAACTTTCATCAAGACGCAAAATAAAAACACAAACACAAACACTCTTGAGTCCTGGGAGAGTGTGAAGAGGAAATTGCCCTGGTCCTGGGTCTCCAAATGTGGGTGGAAGCAGAGCAGGTATTAGATGTGATGTAGACAGGACAGGAAGAAACGGAAATCACTGGGCCAGAGGGCTCTCTCCACAGCCCCGCAGCTGACCCCAAGGAGGAAGTCTGAGTTGGCAACAGGTGCGAAGCCCTCTCTAACATTTGCTGAGCTCCACTTTAATAAAGATAAAGCTGGCCTCAGTCCCCCAACCTTGCAAGGCCATCAGTAGCAGGACTTTTATTTTTTTGGCCTTCATCAATTTATTTTTACCATCACCTTCCTCACATGGCTAGAAATACAGGTTTCCCATTCTCTGTCGGCAATATCAGGTTTATAAAAATAAATCTACGGACTTCCGGGAAGATGGCGGCATAGAGAGGAGTGGAAGCTAAGTAGTCCCCCTGGAACAACTAAAAAAAACCAGAAACAACTAGTAAATAATCCAGAATAACTGCAGGGGGACAAACGAGACCGTCCATTCATCACACACCAACATGAAATGCGAGGAATGCCTGAGAACACAGCATAAAATCTGTAAGTGAAACCCGCGGATCCAAGCCGGGAGCCCCCTCCCCCATAGCCCGAG
>PVKY010007880.1:0-14532 GCA_004027775.1 Bradypus variegatus
AGCAGCAAGAGAAAAGCGATCCATCACATACAAGGGAAAGTCAATAAGACTATGTACAGATTTCTCTGCAGAAACCATGGAGGCCAGAAGACAGTGGCATGATGTATTTAAGATACTGAAAGAGAAAAACTGCCAACCAAGAATTCTATATCCAGCAAAACTCTCCTTCAAAAATGAGGGAGAGATTAAAACATTTTCACACAATGGGAAGCTTTCATCTATAACTTGCAGCAAGACATGGGAATTTGTTTTCAGAGAGCAAAGGCCCAGACCCAAATGCAGGCCTGTTTCAAAGAAGCTGGAATTAGCCTTACTGATACACAGTTCAAAGTGTGCAGTGCTCCTCTCCACCTTCTGCTGTCTGTCCTGAGAATCACTCATTGCTCACTCTTCCTATCTGGGGGATGGAGCAGTAATTTTCCTGATTTTGCTTCACACTGGAATGACACATCCTTGTAACTTTGGGTTGACCCTTTTGGCTATACTTTTAGAAGGCATAGAGCAAGTGATCTGGTATTATAGACAAGTACTGTAGGGCTAATATGGCACTAAGTTTATAGCACCTTTATAGACTGTTAGAATGGGAGGGAACATCAGGATGCATTAAATCCAAAACCAACATTTTACAGATGTGGAAGCTGAGGCCTGAATGGGCAAATGATTTGCTCAAGGTCACACATAGCTGGGGGCAGGAACAAGTGTGCTGATTCCTGGGACTGTGCTCTTTACATTCTGCAATTGTGTGAGAGTAAGCATAAGCCTAAAATTTGATAATATGAAGAACTTCAATCCATAGTCAGTTTCTTAGATTTTGAGTTCCAATTTAAGCAAAGTGGATTGATCTAAGCAGATTTATCAACAAAGAATAAAATGAGTTGACAAACTTTCTGCTGGTATAAATTTTGTTTTCTCTTTTTTAGGAAAAATTTAGGAATTTTTGGGCTTTACCTAGAAATAAATGAGTAAATACATAATTTTCTGCTGCAAAGCATTAGCATCTTCGGGTAATTTATATAGTGTCAATATGCCTTTCTCTACAAATCACTTTGATCCAGATAGATATATTTTAACACATCCATTGTCCTAGAGAACCAGGGGTCTTTTCAAATATACCAGAAATATGAGAAGCTTGCATTTAACATATTTTAGGAAAAAGGCCATATTGGAATTGTATAAATGTTGATCTGTGGATTAACAGATTGGGAATGTTATTACTGAATTCAAGTTTAACAATTCTTAGAACATAGGTATCGCATATTTGGTCTGAAGTTTTGGTTTGGGCACTTTTCATCATAGTTGTGTGTTGATATCTTTAGAACAAAATCTTACAGTTAAGTTTATGGTCAAACACTCAAAATTCCCCTGTGTTTGCTTTGGTACAGCTATATACTGTTATAATGAACATCTTCCTTCATTCAGATTTTCCATTTTTGAGATAATTTTCTTGGTATAGCTTTCCATATATAGAATTATTAGATCACTGCCAGATCACTAAGCATAATTCCCATCTAGGAACCCTGCTGCCTAAGATTTCACAGTCTCCTCCCTCTCCCCCACTTCCCAAAGACAAGTACCATTGTTCTCTCTGATAATATCCTATTTTACAGCAGGTTAGCAACTATTTCATTTTCTTTGTACTTTCTTTTTCAATAGCCCCTTTGATGGAAGGCTTTTGGCTCTCCTCTGAAAAATATAATCTCTGCACGGTTTGGAACACTCCAGTTAATTAGATATCTTCAAAACCTGCCAAGATGGAGAAAGGGTCAGGCTTAAAAATATAATGTCTTGCTTTCAAATGTATTGATCCAAAAGTAGTATTTTAACCTAAGTTCCAAAATACAGTTTTTTTGGTAGCTACTATCCTAGAGCAAATGAGAACTTTAAGAAATGCATTTTGCTACATGAAATACTTTTCAATTTCAGAACTTAATAATAACCTCTCAATTATGAATCTAGTAATAGCCTAGAACTTACATAAGAATTTAAAATCAAATTAAAACCACTTATTTTGTCTCTATAAGATTTTGTGTATGTGTGAGTGCATGTGTGTGAATGTATTCCTGTTCCAAAGAGAACAACAATTTGTTTAAAGTACTTATAGCTAATCCTCTCAGATTGCCCAAGTAAAAGTTTTGAAAATAATCAAATACCAAACTAAAAGTAAGATAGTCAGGGAGAAAATGCCTTTGCTATAAAGGATAATACTTTTACTCTTAAAAATGTATAAGAAAACCTCTGAAATTCCAAGAAACTAATAAATGAAGAGTATGAGTGAATAGATAATTCATTAAAGAGGAATTATAACAGGTAAACAAACATAATGAAAATGCCCAGCTTTATTAATAATTTTAAAATGCAAAATAAAACAACTTTGAAATTCATTGTGGCTTTATTCAGAAAAGCCAAAAACTGGGCAGAGCCCATGTAGGAGAATCAATAAATCATCATCAGGAGAATCATACAACTGGTATATTCATGCAATCTAATTCTCAGCAATAAAAAGAAAACCCAATGGTACACGGAAAAATATGGATGAATGGAAATTTGCATATTGGTGTTTATGGAGGCAGTATCCATGATCTGCAGTGGGTGGAGGTGGCCTAAGGGTACACTGACTGAGGAACAGAATGGTGAACTGTGGTGTATGCATGCAGTGGAATACTGAACAACTATGAGAAGGAGTGAAGTTGTGAGACTTGCAAGGAGGTGAATGGATCCTGTAGACAGCATTTTGAGTGAAGTATGGCAGAAACAAAGGCATACACTATAATGCCTCACTGATATGGACTAACTACATTGTGTAAACTCAGAATTGAATCTTAGAGCACAGCCTAACAAGGAAATGATTATTGTAATGATCCCTAGATTGTAAACTCTTATAGCAGTCAAATCTATTCCTGAATTGTAATGACTATCTCCAAACTCTGAGCTGTTGATCCCTTGGTGTATAACCTGACTGGTCTCTGGAACATTGGGTATCTGTGTGACACCTGAAACTCAGAGCTAGAGCTTTGCAGATATGAATGTCAGTATTAATGCACAGAGCTTTTTTAAAAAAAAAAAAAGCTGAAAAAGAGCCCAGACTTCAATTAGAGAGATGAATGAAGCAGATCTGGCTAAGAGTAGGGCAAATCGGGCCAAAGAGTAAAGGTTGAAACTGACTGTGTTAAAATTTTAACTTCCATGTGAGACAAAGGGAAGAAATGTTTATTTGGTGTAGGATCTATACTTTCTAAACAATATAACTTCTGCAGTCAGTTTGTTCAAACACCACAATTACATGGAACTTTGAATAGGAAGTGAGATATGGTAGGTCAGTATAGGTCAGAGTGAAATAGCAACATATCCCAAAGTAATTTGGGCAGAGAATAAAAATACATATTTGGGATCCCCCTGAGTAGCTGGGAGAGGATGCAAAGGTGTTGGACTTCCTCATCTGGATTGTTGCTGATGTTCTCACAAACACTGGAGACTGACAGTTTGATATGCTTAGCCCTCTGTCTTGGGGCTTGCCCCTATGAAGCTTGTTACTGCAAAGGAGAGGCTAAACCTGCTTATAATTGTGCCAAAGACTCTCCTGCTGAGTGCCTCTTTGTTGCTCAGATGTGGCCCTCTCTCTCTAACTAAGCCACCTCGGCAGGTGATCTCACTGCCCTCCCCACTATGTGGGACCTGACTCCCAGGGTTGTAAATCTCCCTGGCAATGCAGGATATGACTGACTCCCAGGGATGAATCTGGACCCAGTATTGTGGGACTGAGAACATCTTCTTGACCAAAAGGGGTATGTGAAATGAAATGAAATAAAGCTTCAATGGCTGAGATATTTCAAATGGAGTCAAGAGGTCATTCTGGTGTACATTCTTATGCACTATATAGATAACACTTTTTAGGTTTTAGTGTATTAGAGTAGCTGGAAGCAAATACCTGAAACTACCAAACTCCAACCCGGTAGTCTTGACTCTTGAAGATGATTGTATAACAGTGTAGCTTACAAGGGGTGACAGAGTGATTGTGAAAGCCTTGTGGATCGCACTCCCTTTATCCAGTGTATGGATGGGTGACAAATGGGGACAAAAACTAAATGAAAAATGGTGTAGGATGGGGGGGATGATTTGGGTGTTCTTTTTTTATTTTTATTTTTTATTCTTATTCTTTCTGGTGTAAAGAAAATGTTCAAAAATAGATTGGGGTGAAGAATGCACAACTATATGATGGTACTGTGAACAGCTGTTTGTACACCATAGATGATTGTATGGTATGTGAGTATGTATCAATAAAACTGAATTTAAAAAAAAACTGGGACCCCTTAACACTTGCTTTCCATTCTGAGCATAAACAAGTTGGTCTTTTCTTTGTCCCCTCCCTCTTGGGCCCCTAACATCTACGTTTGCTTATGCTGGACTTGAGTCAGTAACAGAAATAGCAAGTGCCTTCAGGGGCAGGCATGTTACACAAAGGAATGAAATGAGTCAGGAAGAGATTAGACCACCCACCCCTCAAAAAAATATCGAGTACAGTGCTTGCCTCTGGGGTGGAAGGGGCAGGTATTGGGTCAAGGTTTGATGGAAAGGGGCAAGAGGCAACTTTCTGCTGTGGTGGTAATGGTAGTAATGTCCTACATTATTTTTTTTCTCAATTCAGTTTTATTGAGATATATTCACATATGCTGCAATCATCCACAGTGTACAGTCAGTTGTTCACAGTACCATCATATAGTTCTGCATTCATCACCAAAATCAATTTTTGAACATTTTCATTACTCCAAAAAAAAGAATAAAAATACAAGTAAAGAACGCCTGAAACATCCCATCCCGCCTATTATTCATTTAATTTTTGTTCCCATTTTTCTACTCATCTGTCCATACACTAGATAAAGGGAGTGTGAGCCAAAAGGTTTTCACAATCACACAGTCACGCCACGTAAGCTACATAGTTATACAATTGTCATCAAAAGTCAAGGCTACTGGATTGCAGTTCAACAGTTAATGTCCTGCATCTTGATACAGGTTTGCATTTCATAGGTGTATCCTTTTGTCAAAACTCCTCAAGTGGCGCACTTAAGATTTATGCATTTCCTTGTATATAAATTTTACCCAAAAATATAACAGTAGACAAATATTTTGAACTCTAATGATATGCATACTTAAGTGTGTAGGGGTGAATGTACTGTTGTATGCAAATTACTTTGAGATATGTTATAAAATAACATGTATTGCTGGATGGTGAGAGGGATGGATAGATATCTACATATGTGGTAAAGAAAACATAGCCTAATGTCAACTGAAGAATCTAGATGGTGGGTACATGGGTTTTCAATGTACAATTCCTTCCATTTTTCTATATGTTTAAATTTTTCTTAGTAATGTTTAATAAAATAACTCTCAGGTACTATTTTGCCTGTAAGCAAAATACTAAAAATGATAACAAGGGTAATCTTAATGATATGGGAATCATCAGAAATGACTATGACTATGGTTTTTTAATTTTTTTGTGGTAAGGTAGAAGCATACTGGAAACAATGAAGTTATTGTAGGATATTTGTTTTTCCTGTTCCTTTGTTTTATTTTTTCTGGCATTTTTTAAAGTTTTTTTGAACTTTTTGATAAAGTTAATTAAAGCAATGATAATGTGCAATAATGGCCATGATGCTATGAAAGTGGTACTCTCTTGTTCATGTGTATATAAGTTGGTATAATTTTGGGGGTAAAACAATTTGGAAATTTCCATCAAAAGCCATAAAATGGCCCATCTCCTGTAATAATTGTAATGGAAATTTGCACAAAGAAATTATCTCAAACATAGAAAATCCTTTTTAAAGGAAGAGGTTCATTATCACATTATTTATATAACAGTAAATTGGGAATCTAACTATCCAGCAGTAAATCCATAGATAAAATTTGCTTGTATACCCTTGTTTCCACAGAAAATTTGAGGTGGCTGATAATAAATTGCATGCAATTAAATAATAGAATAGATATAAAAATAAAGACTGAAGATGGATATGAATCATTAAGTAAAACATTTACATCTGCTCATGAAACATTACATATAGTTAAAAAGGATAGCTTTGAAGACTATTCAATTTTCACTGAAAATGTCCGTGATATGCTGTTAAGTGCAAAGTTGACAACAAATGTGTATGCATACCATAATTACAGCTACATGGAAGGGCTACTTGTCTAAGGCTATAGAGGATCCTGTAGTGCAGCATCCAGACCATGCTTTCAGGGTCCCTGGAGGATTCTGCTCCTGCAGCACTGGTGGCTAATGGTTCTTAGAAGGATCACTCTCTGGAAATCACTGTCTGCCAGAAGGGGTTGCCTTGGTCAAGGTCTGTTCCCTCCCTAGGAACTCATCGGACTGGCAGCATGATTTTCAGGCCCAGTGCAAAATGGAAATGTGTTCAAATGTTATAAAGAACTTCAAGACAGTGACAGCATAGTGTTAAACCAAGCGTGGAGCTTTTCTGAGTATGAGGCCCTGTGTAATTTGTACAAGTTGTGTGTCAATGAAGTTGGTCCTATTCCAGGGAGGTATAAGGCCCAACCTCCTTGCTTAAAGGTGGAAAAACTCTGAAGTGCTAGCCCAGCTCTAGAGCTCCCCATGGGTTAGGCTTTCTTTTGCAGCTCAACTTCCCCCTCTGCCCAACCCCATTTCCTTCACTGCCCCTTAGGTGTTGATCCCAAGGGCACCCCCTGATCAACTTTCTTCCTACAAATCTCTAACTCAGTGTCTGTTTCCCAGGGAACCTGATACAATACATCATTGTTAAAGAAAACAAAAATAAATGAGAATAAAAGCCAAGAAGGAAATCCAATACTTATGCAAGAATAACATTTTTTCCTCCTATTTGAATTTTAATAATATTTGCATAGCATTTATAATAAAAATAATTTCCAATTAAAGAAATAAATAGGAATTCTACTCCTGCTTAGGATGTAGAAAGAAGAGTGTTACTCCCACCTGATCAATGAGAAAAAGCTGAATAATCTACAAAATCCTAATTTTTGAACCCACTAGAGAGGTGAAATCAAGGTAACCAGTTGTAATCAATCTAGAGGGTGAGGAGCCATCCCTGCCCCAAGAAGAGATGAATCACCCAAATTGTTTCACCTTTAGCAAAGAGTAGGAAGAAGAGATGGCACTCATAAAAGCTGGAACGAGGACTGGGACTAGGGTGAGTGAGTGAGGCACTCTGCTGCGCAAAATTTAGGGAGTGTGACAGTTAGGTTTATGTGTCAACTTGGCCAGGTGAGAGTACCCAGCTGTCTGGTCAAACAAACACTGGCCTAACAATTGCTGTGAGGACATTTGAGGCTGGTTAATAAACCATTAGGCTGGTTTATTAAATCATCAGTCAATTGACTGCAGCTGTGACTGATGACTCACCAAAGGGCATGACTTCCACAATGAGAGAATGCAATTGGCTGGATTTAATCCAATTAATCAGTTGAAGACTTATAAGCAAGACAGATAGAGGCCCTTCACTTCTTCTTCGGCTGCCCAGCGAAGTGTTTCCTGAGAAGTTCATCGAGGTTGCCGGTTCATTTCCTGAGGAGGAGTTCATCGGACATCTTTCTTGGAGTTGATAGTTTGCTGACTGCTCTACAGAATTTGGACTCATGCATACCCACAGTTGCGTGAGTCACTTTTATAAACTTTATAGTCATAGACACCTCTCATTGATTCTGTTTCCCTAGAGAACTCTAACTAATACAGGGAGGAAACTCAGAAATCAAGATAAACAATATTTCAATGCAATATTTCAAAAAATAAAAATTAATGCAAAAATCCATGATGTACAAAATAATCAGCATTTTAAAAGAAGACCACAATTGGACACACAGCACTGGCTCACTGGCTTCACCCTAATCCTGGCCCTGTTGGATGCTTACTTAAAATTTAGATATTTTATTCATCATGGAATTATGCAATTTTTAAATAGACACTGTATAAAAATATTTATCTTGATTACTTAGATATTTGGCGCCACTTTAAATTTTGCACTGGAGGCAATTGCCAACCTAGTTCCGGCCTTGCGACCTCCATAGAAGAACGAAGTTAAGACCAAAAGAAAACCCAGCTGTAGATCTGCTTACTCCTGGAGGCGGGTGACGCTAGGTATCAGAAACAAAAAGGTTTTGACTTGCTAACCCCAAGACTAATTTTCCTATGCATGATTCCCTAGCGCTCACTACGCGAAGGCTGCACGTGGCCCACTGGTCCATCACAGGGTGGCTTTATTTGGGGGTTCAGAGGAAAAACTGGACCGTCAGCACAGGCCAAATATAAACTGAGCAGTCTTTTGAGAACAAAATAGTTCCCCTGGTGCTTTTCCTGGGAGCATTTGAGAGCGAGAGCCTTTACAACCACTTGCTTTTCTGGGCCCAGGTCGCAGAAGAAGCAAGCGAGGCATTTAGACAATACACCCCTGCCAGCTGCAAAGGAGCTGGAGCTTCCGGGAACCCACCGCGGGCTGACAGGCTGACCCCGGGGCTTACAGGACGCCAAGGCTCGGTGCAGCCCGGCGAGGTGAGACCTCCTGCCCTACCTGGGCGCATCCTGAATCTCCGAATTGACCCCCAAGGCCGGCTCCTATTTCCACACCGAGGCGGAGCCCTGTGAAGCGGAGACGGGAGACTGCTGGGTGCGCTGGGCCCTCGGACCTTCGCTCCGCGTGGGGAAGCAGAACCCTGGGAAGCACCCACTCCAGAAAGAAGTTTCATTTATAGGATGTGGGAGAGGGCGTGTGTGCAGTATGACAGTCTGTGTATGGGTCTTGAATGTTGTGGCTGCGTCTGTTCTCAGCGTGTGTGGGTCCTTTGCAAGAGTGCTTCTGGGCGTCACAATGAATATGTTGACTAACAGATGTCTGGGAGGAGGCTAGCCCCTACAGATTGTGGATTTCGAGTATCTGGGGCCTGGGTGAGTCCTGAGCAAACTGTGAGAATGCTTCTCTCTGGATGAGCACAGGACTTGGAAACCTCTGGGCCTGCAACATCTTTGGCGTTCGCGGGAGGGCGCGGGAGGATGGTCTGGGGTGCGTCCTACTCTAGCTCAGGGTGGGAGCCCGCGGGTGTATGGTCGGACCCGCAGGCCTCAGGCAGCTCAGGTTCCAGGCATCGAGGGTATGCTTAGAAGTAGTGTTAGTCCAGGGTCGCTGGTGGCTGGAAACAGGGATTGGTAGATGGTCCCAGCTATGAACCAGCTGAAGCTGCAAAGACAGCGGTGCCAAGAAGCAGATAAGCATTTCTGAAAGAGGATGCTGCAAACCCTGTTTCCCCAGCCTCTTCAGGTAAGACTTTGGAGAATTTTATTTTCCTGTGGAGGTGCGTGTGATCCTGGCCTTGGGATGTGGCCTTTAGAGAGTCCCTGTGTGCCTCAGAGAGACTGGGAATAACCCCCACATTCACCGTGGGCCGTCCAGCCTTTGCTAATCACCCCTTGGTGGCTCTGAAGGGACTGACTGTAAAGAGTGGGAAGGGTAGGGTTTCAGTATTGGCCCACAGCCAGGAACTGGAGTGGGCTTTGGGTTTTCTTTCATATTCTTTAGAAGGGTTCCTGCTAGCAAAGGTTGGTGTCATGATTTTCCGTAGTAGCCCTGTGATCATCTGTTTGGATAATTGTGTTTAGGAGGAACACATAAGGGGTTAAATCGTGCAACTGGGAACATTAGTTCTTTGTATGAAGGTCCCATGGGGCAGGCTCCTCTCCATTGGCCTCTCCTAACCTCAGAGATTCGCAGTCCTTCCTCTTCTCCTCTCTCCTTCTAATCAGCATCACTGCCCCGATGAGAGCCTCCAACCTTCACCAGCTATCAGGCTTGCTAAGCAGACCCAACTGCATGGTGAAGAGCAACTTTGTGCCCACCACTGTGGGTTCCAAAGCTTCCAGCTGATGCTGCAGACACCTTCAGGCCTGAGGAGCTGGGAAACTCCAGGGAAAAAGTGACTTGTCTCCAAGTCATAGAGTAGGGATTCAAAAACAGGGGAGAACCCTACGTGGGACCTGACTCCCAGGGGTGTAACTCGCCCTGGCAATGCAGGATATGACTCCTGGGGATGAATCTGGACCCAGCATTGTGGAATTGAGAACATCTTCTTGATCAAAAGAGGGAAGCGAAATGAAATGAAATATGGTTTCAGTGGCTGAAATGAAGTTTAAAATGAAGTTGAGAAGTCACTCTGGTGGGCATTCTTATGCACAATATAGAAAACCCTTTTTAGGTTTTAATGTATTGGAATAGCTAGAAGTAAATACCTGAAACTTCCAAACTGCAACCCAGTAGCCTGGACTCTTGAAGACGATTGTATAACAGTGTAGATTACAAGGGGTGACAGTGTGATTGTGAAAACCCTGTAGATCGCACTCCCTTTATCCAGTATATGGATGGATGAGTAGAAAAATGGGGACAAACACTGAATGAAAAATAGGATGGGATGGGGGGAGGATGATTTGGGTGTTCTTTTTTACTTTTATTTTTTATTCTTATTCCTATTCTTTCTGGTATAAGGAAAATGTTCAAAAATAGATAGGGGTGATGAATGCATAACTATATGATAGTACCATGAACAGTTGATTGTAGACCATGAATGATTGTATGGTATGTGAATATATCTCAACAAAACAATTTAATTAAAAAAAAAACGAAAAACAAAAAACAGGGGAGAGGCCCATCTTCTGTGCCCCACTGGACATGGGGCTATGTTGTGTTGTTGTGGGGAGAGGGGATGGGCAAGGCTGGCTTTCCTTTGTGGTTCTGAGTTCATCTGTCTAAGACATTTAAGTGATTCTGATTTAAAACCTAGATCATTTAAAAATAATTAAGATTATTTAAGCTGTAGGACATGATCCTTGATTACACTGTTTATCCTCTTCTTCCAAGTTGTAGTGAAACTGAACTTGCTACTCCTTTTGATTTATAAGGAAAGCATTATAAATTAGAAAACCTTCCGTGGGAACTACATATAGTACATTCTTTTTGATATTGAAAAGGAACTCCTTGATCTAAAACTATAGGCAAAATAAGCTAATTTCAGTTCCTTCTGTGTATCCCATTTTTTTAAAATAAACTTTTTATTTTGGAATACTTTTTGATTTACAGGAAAATTGCAAAGATAGTACAGAGAGTTTTTGTATAACCATCACCCACTTTTCCCTAATGTTAACATCTTACTTGACTGTGAAACATTAGTTAAAACTAAGAGATTAATGTTGATAATATCACTATTAACTGAACTCTGGATATTATTTGCATTTTACCACTTTTCCACTACTGTCCTTTTTTTCTGCCCCAAGATCCCATCCAGAATACCACATTGCATTTAGTTGTCATGTCTCCTTATTCTCTTCTACAACAGTTTCTCAGTCTTTCCCTTTTTTTTTTTAAATGACCTTGAGAGTTTTGAAGAGGACTAGTGAGGTATTTTGTAGAATGTCCCTCAATTTTAATTTGTATGGTGTTTTCTTCATGTTTGGATTGGGGGTATAGGTTTTGGGGAAGAAGATCACATAAGTGAATGCCCTTCTCATCAAATCATAGCAGGATACAGGCTATCAACATGACATTACAGATCATGTTTACCTTGATCACTCGGTTTCAGTAGTGTCTGCTGGGTCTCTCCATTGTAAAGTAACTATTTTTTCCCTTTCTGTATTGTGTTCTTTGAAAGTGAGTCCTTACGTCTACACACATGAAAAGGAGTGGAGATTAAGCTCCATCTCTTGGAGGGGTGAGTATTTACATACATTATTTGGAATTCTTCTGTAAGGAATATTTGCCTCTTCTCCCTTTTTATTTATTTATTCAATCCTTTGTTTATACCAGTATGGACTCATTTATTTTATTATTTTGATTTTAATCCACCACTACATTATTTTTTTGCTCAAATTGTTCTTTCTCTGTTTATTACTTTTATTTCCTGTTTAGGAAATTTTTGCCTATGTTTTCTTCTCAAAGATGTATAATACACCTCAAATTAATTTTTGACATATGTGAGGTATGTTTGTTTACCCATGTGGATATCCAGTTGGTCTAGCACCATTTATTGAGAACACCACCTTTCTCCCACTGAATTGAAGTGTACCTTCGCCATAAATCAGGTGATTTGGGTATGAGTCTGCATTAGGATTCTATTTTTTCCATTATTTTTTCTATCCTTGTAACAATATCACACTGTCTTAATTACTCTAGCTTTATAAGTATATCTTAATGTATGAATACAACTTTTGCAACCCTTTTTTTGTTCTTTAAGATTTTCTTGGCTATTCTAGCTACTTTGGATAAGCATTTTAGAGTCAGCCTGTCAATTTCCATAAAAAACTTACTGGAATTGTGGTCAGGATTGAATTCAATTTAGAGACCTTTAATAAGGGCAGAATTGACATTTTAAGAGCATTGAATTTTCTAATCCATATACATGGATTAAAAATAAATCTTTATTTATATTTTAATTTCTTTTACAATGTTTTGTTGTTTTCATTGTAGAGGCCTTGCACTTCTTTCATTAGTTTTATGCCTAGGCATTTGAAGGTTTTTGATTCTATTATATGTAGTATTATTTTTTTTAAGATAAATCTGTTTAACACTGTGTCCCATCCAATAATCCATTGCTGTTTTTCTTTTGAGCCAAATAGAATATTTATTCCCTATTTGTTCTTTTTTTTTTAAAAAAAAAAGGTTTTATTCACACACCATACAATCCGTCCTAAGTATAATCAGTGGCTCCTTGTATAATCAAATAGTTATGCATTCACCACTGCAGTCAATATGAGAACATTCTCATTTCTTCTGAAGAAAAATATCCCATACCCCTTAAATCCCCCTACTAGTGACATTTAGCTTTGATATTGTGCCTTTGTTACAATTAATGAAAGATTATTACAATATTACCGTTAACTATAGACCTTAATTTGCATCAATTGTATTTTTTCCTGTATAACACCCTATTAGTAACACCTTATAATAGTGACATACATTTGTTCTCATTCATGTAAGAACTCTAATATTTATACCACCATTTTTGCCCACTCTGAGTTTTGCTAAGTTATATAGTCCCAGTTTTTATCTTCCATATCTCCTTCTTGTGACAGACACTACTGTAGCCTTCCTTTTTCAACCATACTCACACTCCACTTTGTTAATGATACTTACAGTATTGTACTACCGTCACACAGTATTGTGCTATCCATTTCTGAACCTTTATAATCAATCTTGTTAAGCATTCTGTATTCCTTAAGCATCAAATGAGCAATCTCTACCCTCTTTCTATCTTCTGATAACCTGGGCTCTTAAACTTGACTCTCAGAGTTTGTTTGTTATAGTTAGTTCATACTAGTGAGACCATAGAATATTTGTCTTTTTGTTTCTGGCTAATTTCACTCAACATAATGTCCTCAAGACTCATCCATATTGTTGCATGCATCATGACTTTATTCTGTCTTACATCTGCATAATATTCCATCATATGTATGTATCAGTTTGTTTATCCCCTCCTCAGTTGATGGACATTTGGGCTGTTTCCATCTATTGGCAATTGTGAATAATGCTGCTATAAACATTGGTATGCAAATGTCTGTTTGTGTCCCTGCTTTCAGTTGTTCTAAGTATATACCTAGTAATTCGATTGCTGGATCATAGAGCAATTCTATACCTAGCTTCCTGAGGAACTGCTAAACTGCCTTCCAGAGTGGCTGCACCATTCTACATTCCCACCACCAGTGAAAAAGTGTATCTCTTTCTCCATATCCTCTCCAGCACTTGTACTTTTCTGTTTTTTTTTTTTGATAATGGCCATTCTAGTAGGTGTGAGATGGTATCTCATTGTAGTTTTGCTTTTCATTTCCCTATTAGCTAGTGAAGATGAGCATCTTCTCATATTCTTTTGAGCCATTTGTATTTCTTTTTTGGAAAAGTGTCTATTCATGTCTTTTGCATATTTTAAAAATTGGGTTGTTTGTCTTTTTGTTGTTGAGTTGTAAGATCTCTTTATATATTCTGGATATTAAACCCTTATCAGAAATGTGGTTTCCAAATATTATCTCCTATTGAGTAGGTTGTTTTTTTTACTTTTATGACAAAATCCTTTGATACACAAAAGTATTCAGTTTTGAGGAGATCCCATTTATCTATTTCTTCTTTCATTGCTTGCTTCGAGTGTAAGGTCTAGGAAACCAACTCCTACCACAAGATCTTTAAGATATTTCCCTACATTTTCTTCTGAAAGTATTATGGTTTTAACTCTACTGTTTAGGTCTTTGATTCATTTTGAGTTAATTTTTTATATGGTGTGATATAGGGATTCTCTTTCATTCTTTTGGCTATGGATATCCAGTTCTCCAAGCACCATTTGTTGAAGAGGCTGTTCTGTCCCACTTGACTGAACTTGGTCATCTTGTCAAAAGGCAATTGTCTGTAGATGTGAGGGTCTTTTTCTCAACTCTCAATTAAATTCCATTGGTCAATATATCTATCTTTATGCCAGTACCATGCTGTTTTGACCACTGTAGCTTTGTAATATGCTTTAAAGTCA
>PVKY010007881.1:0-14541 GCA_004027775.1 Bradypus variegatus
GCCATATCTGAGCAACAAAGAGGCACTCAGGGGGAGACTCTCAGGAACAACTACACGCAAGTTTAGCCTCTCCTCTGCAGCAACAAGCCACATAAGGGCAAGTCCCATGATCGAGAAGCCCTTGATTTTGAGGTTTGCTCTTGTGAAACTTGTGGCTGTAAAGGGCAGGCTAAGCCTACTGTAATTTTGCCTAGGAGTCACCACCAAAAACCTCTTTTGTTGCTCAGATGTGGCCTTTCTCTCCCTAAGCCCAATTCCGCAAATAAATTCATTATCCTCCCCGCTACGTAGGACATGACTCCCAGGGGAGTGTCTCCCTGGCAATGTGGGAAATGACTCCCAGGAATGAGCCTGGGTCTGGCATCAAGGGATTAAGAACACCTTCTTGACCAAAAGGGGGAAAACAAAGGTAATGAAATAGTGTTTTAGTGGCTAAGAGATTTCAAATAGAGTCAAGAAGCTATCCTGGAGGTTACTCTTATGCAAGTTCCAGCCAGACGTCCCAAATGGCCACAGTATGCCAAGCCCCAATCAACAGCAGACCTGAAATATCTAGGTCCCTCTCAGAGACTCTATAAAAGTTTCACTCACTAAGTTTATTTTTCAGAAAGTTAAATCCTCCAGATTGTTCCTATGCTAGACAAGTCCCAAACCCAGAGGCAAGAGCCTCTCCATGAACATCAGCCAGATGCAGCCCCTCCCCCATAACGTCGACCCCCTTTTCAGTGTGAACAAGTTACGGTGGTCACTGCCCATGTATCCTTGAAGACTGAGACAGTGGTCAAACAAGACAGAGGGGCAGCAACTGACAAGACAGGATTTAACAAAGGATTATGAATACTAAATCTTTGTATAAATATTTTTTAGATGCTAGAGTATTAGAATAGCTAGAAGGAAATAAGTGAAATGATTGACTGTAATCCATAATATTCTTTGAAATTTGCTCTATAGCTACTCACTAAATTGTACTTTGAAAGTTACCACCTCTCTGTATATATCTTGTATTTCACAATAAGGAAATAACTGAAACTGTGGAATTGTAACCCATAACATTCTTTGAAATTTGCTAACTACTTGTTAAATCGTACTTTGAAAAATTACCACTTTTCTGTATATAAGTTATATTTCACAATAAAATATGTAAAAAAATCATTGAAAGGAATTAAAAATCTACATAAATGGAAAGACATCTCATGATCATGGATCCAAGGACTTAATATTGTTAAGCTGGCAATCCTCTCCAAATTCAACTACAGATTCAGTACAACCCTGTGGAAATACCAGCTGGATTGTTTTGCACACTGATAAGCTGATCCTAAAACTCATTTGGAAATGAAAGCACCCAGAACAGTCAAACCATCTTTAAAAAGAAGAAAATTGGAGGACTCACATTTCCCAGTTTCAAAACTTACTACAAGTCCGTGCAGGGCAGCACAGCCATACAGATCCATGGAAGAGAGCTGAGGCCCAGAAGTGAGCCACACTTCACAGGGGACTAACGCACGTCAGGGTCCCTCTCAACAAGGGATGTCAGGACAACTGCATATCCACATGCAGAAGAGTGACTGTGGGACCCCACCTCACAGCACCCACAGAAATGTGAAACTCTCAACATCAATTCCAGACCTAAAAGTATAAAACTCTTAGAAGAAAACAGAAAATCTTTATGACCACAGGTTAGGCAATGTTATGAAAAGCAACAAATGAAGAAAACCAGATCTGTATTACATTGAAATGTACAATTTTCGAGCTGCAATTAATACCATCAAGAAAAAAAAGAGACAACTCACAAAATAGGAGAAAACATTTGGAAACCATATTTCTGATACGAAAGTTGTACCCAGAATAAAGAACTCCTACAGCGCAAGAACAAAAAGACAAACAACCCAATTTAAAAATGGGCAAAGGATTTGAACAGATATTTCTCCAAAGATATGCAAATTGCCAATAAATGCATGAAGACACTCAACATCATTAGTCATTAGAGAAACGCAAATCAAAACTACAGTGAAGAACCACCTCACTCTCACACTAGGATGGCTACAATTAAAAAAGTCAGACAGTAACAAGTATTGGCGAGGATATGGAGAAACTGGAATCCTCATACACTGCTGATGAGAATATAAAATAATGCAGCTGCTTTGGAGAACAGTTTGGCAGCTCTTCAAAAAGTTAAACAGAGTTACCATATGACCTGCAATTCCACTCCTGGGTATATATCCAAGAAAAATGAAAACATCTGTCCATGCAAAAAACTTGTATATGAATTTCAGAGCCACATTTTTCATAACAGCCAAAACCTGGACACAATCTACATGTTTGTCAACTGATGAACGGATATAGAAAATGTGGTACACATTCATACGATGGAATATTATTCAGCCATAAAAAGGGTATGAGGTACTGATGCGTATTACAACACGGATGAATCTTTTAAACATTAAGCTAAATAAAAGAAGCCAGTCACAAAAGACAACATATTGTATGATTCCATTTATATGAAATATCCATAATAGACAGAAAGTAGATTACTGGTTGCCAGGGGCAGGGGGAAGGGGAATGGGAGGTAACTGGTAATGGACATAGGGTTTCTTTTTGGGGGAGATGGAAATGTTATATAATTAGATTGTGGGGATGGTTGCACAACTTTGTGGCTATACTAAAAAAGTCAACCCTGAAGTGTACATTTTTAAGTGGGTGTATTTTACAGTATGTGAATTTTATCTCAGTAAAGCCAGACAGATGGAAGGATGCAAGAATTGATGGATGGATGGATGGATGGATGGATGGATGGATGGATGGATGGATGAACGGATGGACAGACAGCAATGGAGGGAAAACCTAGGAATACAACCATTCAAAAGATGTACAAGACCTTTACAGAAAAAACTATAAAACATTATTGAGGTATATTAAGAACTAAATAAAGGGAGGAATAAACATGTTCATGAATTCAAAGTCTCAATATTGTAAAGCTGTCAATTCTCCCCAAATCAATCTGTTGATTTAGTGGAATCCTAATCAAAATCCCAGTAAGTTGGGATTCCATGTATACCAAGTTAAACTAAAAGCAGGCATAATCATTGGGGCTCAAGGTCAGGACAGCGTATACCTTTGGGGAGAAAGGGAGGAGTAGTGATTGGAAGGAGACGGGGTGGGGGGACGACGTCTGGGGATATAACACTGTTTCCTGACCAGGTTCGTGGTTGTGTCAGTGTGATTACTCTATGATAACTCATCAACCTGTAAGCATGACTGTGTACCTTTCTGTGTATGTTACAGCCTGTAAAAATGTTTACAGTTTTTTTTTAATCTGGTTATCCCACCTCCCAGGTTAAAACTCTTTAATAGTTTTCCATTTCTGTTTGGATAAAGTCCCAAATCCCAACATGGCCTAAAAACCACTCACCGACTTCTCTACTGCATACCCCTGTCCCCTCACTCTAAACGCCTTGCAGCCCCTCGAGCACCCAAGCTCCTCTGGACCTTTTGGTCTTCACGTGCTCCCGCTAATGGAGTGGCGTCCTTTTCCGTCCCCCTCTTAACTTCATTAATCTCTTCTCAGGCTCAAGTCTGGACCTAAATATCATTTCTCCGGGAAGCCTTCCCTGGCTCCGTCCTAGACCGGGTCAGTTCTCCCACATGCTTGATTAGCACCCTGATGCTTTCTTTCCCCAAGGACGACTAAATAGTTACTATGCAATTGTCTGTTTAACATCTGCTTTCCCACTGGTCAGGACCCAGCTGCCGACTCATCCTCCCCACCCCAGCGGGCAGGAGCCCCGTGTCCCGCCTGGCACACGGGAGATGCTCGGTAATCACTGGCTGAATGAATATTTGAAGCAGCTTCCCAGGTGAGTTTAGGGTTCCTGGCCCACATGAATACAGTCCAGTGACAGTGAGCAAATGAGAAACGGAACCACTGATGGTGACCTCTGAGGACTCACAGGAGACACATGTTAGAAGACAAACTAAACAGAGACAGACTGTGCAAGCTATGGGCTGTGAGGACACCAGTAATCCTTAGCAACACTGCAGAAATGATTCAAGGGACACTCTGTGGAGGGAGCTGTGACCGTTAGGTGCCAGTGCAGATTCACTATGGGCGGCAGGCAAGGTCATGGTCCCCAAGTTCTAATCCTTGGAACCCAAGGGTGGAGCTGCTGCAAATGGACATAAAGGTGCTCAGCAGCTGGCTTCACCATAAGGAGAGTATCATGGATGCTTCAGATGGGCCCCTTAAAGGTGGAAGGGAGAGGCAGGCAGAGTCAGCAGAGGGGCATGACGGCATCTCTGCTGCTGGCTCTGAGGATGGCGGAAGGGGCCCCAAGCCAGGGATGCAGGTGACTTCAAGAAACCGGAAAAGACAGAAACAGGTTCTCCCTGAGACCCTCCAGAAGAAATGCATTCTCGCCACCACGTTAACTAACCCAGCGAGACCCACTGCAGACTTAAGACTCCAGAACTACAAGGTGGTAAACCCGTGGCCCTCTGTTACGGTGGCAATGGAAGCTAATACGCCATGGCTACAGCCCTGGAAGACTGGCTTCTCCTCCTTCCTTGGCATGGCTCCTAGCCTGGCATATCAGGAACACGGAGTAAATAAAATGTCTTTATACATCTCCCATCAAAGCATTTGATTATGTCTCTTACATCATAAGTCAGATAAATGAGCTACATGCAAAGTCAAAACAGTGAATTAGAAAAGTCTGTGAAATGGCCCCAGGAGTGCCAGTCAATGGAGTACTGTCGGCCCTCCTAGATTTACAGCAGCAGCACGAGGGCTGCCCCCTCTTCAGTACTCTTACCGGTAATTTAGAGCAGGGATTCTTAACTTTGCATCTGAACCTCCTAAGCAGTGTTAAAAGGGTTGTGTGTGTCTCCACAAATAGGTATTTTTCTGCAGAAAGGTCCACAGCTTTTAAAGTCGTAAAGAGGATCTTATAACCCCAAAAAGTTAAGAGCCACTGACCCAGATGAAGATACATAAAATATGCTGGCCACATTCACAGGTGACACAAAGCTGCCAAAGAGAGTCAGGACTGTGGATGACAAATCAGAATTCAAAAACTACCTTGGAAGGCTGAATGAACAGGCTCAATCTAGCCAAGATAAAGTGACATGGCTTCGGGACAGCCTCTACGAAAAAGACCTGGGAGGTTTAACCAACAGTTAGCTCAGCATGAGTCAGTGAGTAGGGCTCCCAAAATAACTCCTGTGACTTTAGGCGTGTGTCCAGGACGATGGAAAAAGAGTTCCTCTCTCTTCTGCACTGGGGAAACCAAACTGGTAATACTGTGTTCAATTCTGGGTTTCCCTTAAGTGGAATACAGATAAATGTATTCTGAGCAGGAAACTGGAATGCTAAAGATGTTTAAGATACCATGTTATCTGAGGACGGTTGGAAAAAATAGGGATATGAAGCTTCAAGGCTGAGTCAGACAATTAACTGCTCTCTGCAAATAGTTGAGTCAATTTTTTCATATGAAAAAAAGAGTTTCCAGTTTTCCCGAGACCGATAGGCAGATCTGTGTCACTGTGCTCAAGCCCGAGCCTTACAATCATCCGACAGGAAAAGCTGAACCCACAGATGGGCAGCTAACTTGATGACAGTTACTGACCATTAAGCGCTAAGGTTCTATAACCCTTCCCCACATCTCCATCTCCTCCTCCATGGGCCGTTATAGAGAAGCAAAGGCCTGGTGAAGCTCCATCAGCACGGCAAACACTGGGCGAGGGGAGGGAAGCCAGCCAGGAGGCACCCACTGCAGGACACAGCAGGCTCTGGGGGTGAGGGGCCAGCAGGGCCGCTGCTCGGTGCCTGCCAGTGAGGGGAGGAAGCTGGGGCTCCAACTCACGCAGCAGAGAGCGCCAACTGCCACGCGAAGGACCGAAGGGTGAGAAGCCAATGAAGGAGTTACATGACTGGGTGAGGCATCAAAATTACTCTGGCTACTGTCAGGAGAAAAGACTGATAGACGTTAGGAGGAGTGGAGAGACCAAAACAGAATACAAGATGGCAGCAGGGAAGATGGCGGGCCACAGAAAGGATACATGCTGAAGGTGGATGAGATGTGGGATGTGAAGAAAAGAAGCAAGGGTGACTGCTGAATCTCTTTAAATAAAAAGGGGGGAAAGAGGTCATTTACTGAGATGGGGAAGACCAGGGAGAGTGGTGGCGGCAGATCAGGAGGAAAGGAGTAAAAGCTCTACTTTGGGCTAATCAGTTTGGAGATGTCCTTGAGACAGATGAATGAATGCACCTAGACCAGAGAAGAGGACTGGGCTAAAAGGAAAGGTACAGGAAAAGGTAATACAGAAAAGATTTAAACAAAACAAAACTGTTTCTTTACAAGAAAATATTGTTGGACTACTGGCCATTGCTGAGTGCCCATCTGGTTTTGTTTAAAACTTGTGATCTCAAACCTCAGTCAGCTGGGATCTAAGATTCTTCTCCAGCAACATTTAGCTCTTGGCTACGGACACGAAGATGAATGGTATGTGGTCCACCCAGGATTCAGGTTTTGCCAAGAGCATGTGAAAGAGGAATGGAGGAAAAAGGGGTGATGTTCATAAAGAATCATGGAAAGAGAGACGTGGGAAGCAGAAGGGCATGAAATAGGGCCAATGTGACAGGATCTCATTATGCACCCATCAACAATGGCCTGGGAAGGCGGCTCTACCCCAGACCAGGGAATCACCACAAGACACGCAACGGACTAACTTCTGCGGTAAAGAACTACAACTAGGGCCCACGAGACCTGACGATAAAACGAAGTCATGTAACTCGTGTAAGTCACGGTGGCATTTCCTGGTCCACGTCCGTGCCATGCAGTAGGAGACCTGGTATGATTGTTTCTGCAGGATACTAAATTCCGCATGTCACCGGAGTTGCAGGAGGATTCAGATGTTGGGAAAATAAGGAAAAAAGGGGGAGAATTCATTTGTGGTGAGCACCTGGGAAGGAGTGGAGCTTTTCTGCACACGGGGTTGGAAACTCACCCAGTGGTTCACAGTGAAAGGTGCCTGCCCCTCGTCCCCAGATTGTTTTCAGTTGTTTTCAGTTCCTTGGCTTTGGGCGCTCACCTTTCACTGTGCGAACCAGGCTTTCAGGAATTATTTCCTGGTTTCTTGATTTTAGAAGTCATCTGTGGATTGATGAGGTCACAAAGTAGGATTCTGCTCACTTCTGCTTTTCCATTTCCCCTCTTCTGATTTTATTATTTCATCATTTACCTCTGTGGCTAACCCCTTCCTTCCTCACTCTGTGAGACGCAGATACTAGCTCCCTCACCCGTCCCTAACAGCCCTCCTCTCGTCCGTTTCGCCACCTTTGCTAGCTATATTTTCATATTCTTCAGGTTGATGGTATTTACTTTCTGCTCTGTAACCACAATTTAGTCTTCTGTGCTTTAACTACAGAGTGATTCTAAACAGTGAAACCAATAAAACCAAGAAAAGCATTAACATCACCATATCAAAAATACAGAAAAGTCAAGTGCTGAACTAGGATTCCATTTCCTTTTCTGGAATTCACTAAGTGCTCAAATCACGCCACATTTTCAGTTGTTTCACATCTGGACCAAGCTTCTTATATACTTTCGTGTCCTTGAGTTCTTCTTTTCTTACTGGGGAGAAAAATGTCCTTTTCAACATGCTCCTAATATCTACCAGTGTCATAGTCACCCTAACCACTGCTTAGCATTCATTCCATTCTGTCTGAAGCCAGGGGACAAACCACAAAATTTAAAATAACCTGTTGATGCTTGCTCCTGGTCTTCCTCTCAGATACTATATTATTGTTTCCCCTTCCTCCCCATAAAGGCCCCCCCTTTTGGTATGGATAATCAAAAATAATTTTGAAAAAAAAGAAAATGAGAAACATCACCCACAATCCAATCAATAACATTTTTATTTTTGCATACTACTTTGGGTCCTTGCCCACTATAAATGAATTTAACACAGCGGCAATCATAGATCAACCACTTTATATGCACATTGTAGCACATACACAGCTTTCCGACAATCCATTTTAATGGTTGTGTAACATTCCACTGAGTGAATATATCATAATTTATTAAATCCACCTGGGAAGCAGTTCAAAGAGGTGTAAGAGTTGGAAAAACTTCCACGGCTTTGATAACTTCTGACACCAAGCCATGTGGGTTCAGTCAGCAACCGCAAACTCTGCAGAACCTCGCTTCATCGGATTCTGACTCCTCAGGTTAAGAGGCGATCTTCTCAAGACCGCCCTTCAGGTCCCAGGAGCAAACCTGGGGCCCAGGGCCAGCGCACGTCTGATCAGCTGGCTACAAACTCGGGTGCTCCCGTCACCCCCTCGGGCTGGATAATTCAGAACTCACGGAGAGCACGAGACTTACGGTTATAGCTGTGCTGCAGTAAATGGACACAAATAAGAAGCCAAAAGAAGGGTTGTCAGGCGAGGTCTGGGAGGGTCTCGAAGGCCGTGTCACCTCCTACACACCAATGTGTGTCCTCCTGGAAGCTCACGGAGCCTCACCACGTGGACGCGCTCATTTCAGTGTAACTCAGTCTCCAGCCCCTCCCCACGGACCGTCCTTCCAGTGTGGCCAATCCTCACCCTAAGAGCTGAGGTCCTGGGCACACCAAGAAAAGCAGAAGATGCGGCTGTCACTGGAAATCCCGAAGACGAAGAGGCTGCCTCCTAGGCCTAGGACAAAGGCCAGCCAAGTGTTTCGTTCCACTCCAGGTGATGAACGCACGAATGCTAGAGTCAGCCCACTCCTGCCCCCAGTCTGCCCAATCCCCAATCCCAATGCTGCGCAGCGAGCGAGTTACCCCGCTCTCTTTCATTCATCCAACACTCATCACTCAGGGCTGCTCTACTAAGTTCCAGGTACCACCCGCAGCCCTGAGAATACAGGGGGGACTCCACAGACAGGCTCCCTGCCCTCAAAACAGACAAAACAGAGATACCACTTCCAGTCATGTTAAGTGCTACAGAGAAAAAAGGTGCTAAAGGAGAGCCTGTAGTGTCAAATTCCCCATCCATAAAGCGAACCAACAGACCACCCAGGGCTCTTATGAGGATTTAATGAAAATCCAGGTAAAAGATTTAGTGTCACTCTTGGTATTCAATATATGGCAACTTTATCACTGCCTGGGATAAAATGAGAACACCAGACCAAGAAACAGTCATCCTCTCTTATACTCTTTCCTCTTCCCTTTCCCATCAGTCTAAACCCTGTGATTTTTTAAGCTGGATCTCCCGGCTAGAAGTCTGGTGTGGGTCCTCTTTTATATCCACTTCTTTTCATCACGTGCATCTTTTCTTTTACCTCCTTGATGATACTTAGTACATGTATAATTTTTTTTCCTGATTATGGGTCATATATTTTTTTCTTCTTTGCATGCCTTGTAATTTTTTATTGGATGCCAATTGTGGATTTTACATTTGGGGGAGCTAGATTTTGTTGTATTCCTTTAAATACTGTTGCATTTTTCCTGGAACCAGTTAAGTTGCTTTTAAGCTTTGTGAGGTGGGTGCAGAAGAGGCTTTTCTCTGGGGCTAATCTGGCCCCACTCCATACCCTGTGCATTAGGTCTTTCCGATCTGGCTGGTGAGAACACGAACTATTCCCAGTCTTGTGTGAACTCCAAGAACTGTTCTACTTCCTCATTTCTGACAGCTGTTGTCCCAGCCCGAGGCCGTTTCTTCATGAGATGTGCAGATCAGCACCCAAAGACTCGGGGACACCCCCCTGCAGCTCCTTCGTCGCCAGGATCTTGCCTTGCACATTCAAGCCACCTCGACCTCCCTGAGCTCTGAACCCCATCTCCTCAGCTCAGCAAGGCCCCAGACTCTTTTGGGGTCCCCTCCTGTGCTGCAGCCTGGAAACTGCCTCCAGGCAGTAAGCTGAGAAAATCAGAGCTTCCTTCTTTACTTCCCTTCTCTCAGGATCACTGTCCTTTGCTGCCTGCTGACCTATTTCTGAAAACTGCTGTTTCATAACGTTGTCAGGTTTTCTAGTCATTTAAGGTGGGGGGGGAGCGGTAAATCCGGTCCCTGTTACTCCATCGTGGCTAGAAGCAGAAGTTCCCAGGTTTGGGCTCAAATTCAGCATTTTCAACGAAGCCTTGTTTTTCTGCTTCTCCGGTCTCCAGGCCATGCACATCCCCCCACGATCACAGAAGTCCTACGGAGCACTGTGCACACTGACGTCCCCTCCGCCGTCCTACAAGGCCCACACGCACCACGATGCAATCACATATCCCAAGGTCAGGGGCCTGCTCGCCCGGCACAGCGCTCGCCCTGGGCTGAAACAAAGACGAGATTATCCCTAACTTCCGGGAGCTCAAGGTATGGGGCAACTTAGGTATCAAATGCCCACCCAAGACACACACCTCTAGAACGGGGTTCATCTAGGTTTTCCTTAAAGGGCCAGAGGGTGAATATTTCCTTGCCGGTCCTAGAGCCTCTGTCCAACCACTGGCCCCGTCTGCCGCAGTCGGACAGCAGGTGCAGGCAGCCTGGAAAAGCGGCCGCCGCTGCATCCCAATAAAACTGCAGCAAGCCGCCGCCCCAGGTGGAGTGTGCAGGCCTGTTCCGGAGCACAGAGCCCATCCGTAAGCCGAAGGCAGCTGCGCCGGCTCCGACAGTGGCGCGTTCTGCACGCGTGATCCCGACAAGGCTGTTCTCTCAGCAGACGACCCGGTTCCCTCGGGCAGGAATCACGTGGCGTCCGCAGCACACGCCGGGGGTGAGCTCACCGGGAAGCGCACGGTAAGGCCTTTCCGACTTAGCTTGACTTCTGAAGGGTTCCCCTTGCTCCATTCAAAACAGGCTCCAACAGTAAAGAAAACTACACAATTTATGGAAAATAACGAACGCCTAGGACATAAAAGACTCAAAGGATAAACCAAAGTTGGTGGTCGTGAAAGAAAACGTAGATGGTTTCATTTTGCAAGTCAGTCAAGACTGCTACGCTTAGAACAAGCTCCACCCGTTCACCCAGCCGATGAGGACTGCCCCGTCACTGGGGGACTTCCTCCTTGAGAATTTTCTAAAGAAAGCGTTCAAAAGCATGTGAGAAAATAAGTTTCCTTCCTTTGCAGTTTCTCACTCCCTTTTTTAAAATAAAACTCTCATTACCTTGCTCAAGCAACCACCTTATTCAAAACACCTGTCTCTAAATATCTTGCGGCTGTCATAATCGTACCTGGAAAAGACAAAGATGTGAAATATTGCTGATATTACCTAAGCTGTTCAAACAGATAATCTCACAAAACAAATTCTCAAAACGCTTAAATGTTTTCATCACTGCGTATCACAGACATCTATAAACAGACACACACCCCCAACGTGACTCGTGGGAAGAGCACTTGCTCCTCGGTGGCGGCTCTGTAAAAAGCTGTGTCTCCAGGGGGCAGGGAGTTCAGCAGCCGTCTAGTCTAACCTTCCTTCCAATGAAGAAACCCCTTGCACCGCACTCCTGACGACTCTCCGCATCTGTCTGCGGAAGTACGGATGAACGGGAGGTGTGGCTGCCCCACTCCAGGTGGGAGCCCTGCCTTCGCAGACCCAGGGGCCGGGACCCGAGGCCAGACCAGCCGGGCAGTCGGCGAGGGCTCCCGGGCCTGGTCCGTGAAGAGCAGCGAGGCCGCACCTCCGAGGCCGGGATTTATGTGCATGCCGTTCATTTCTTTTTTCTTGGTTTCGGCCTATCATTGACACATGGATTCCTGTCTGACTCTGTGTTACATATACCACGTCTCTAGGAAAACCAATGGCACAAGGATTAACAGCGGGAGGGAAAACTGGAGGCACAAATAGGGAGCACACTTTTGGGAAGCTTTGCCATAAAGAAGAGAAACAGGGCTGTACACGATGAGGATTTGGGAAGGGGGGGGTCAAGTGCTTTTTATTAATAGTAGAAATATTTATATGCTAATGGCCATGATCCCAAACAGAAGGAAAAATAACACTATGTGAAAACACTTTGTAACTGTAAAGTTCAAAAACATACAATTTATCAGATGTAATCTCCTTTTGTCAGCCTGTTTACACACATTCTGTCGGATTTTGGTTTTTAGAGCCCATGCTCCTTGTATGCTCCCAGGACTGTGCCCGCTTTTTCTCTGAAAATTCTGAAATTTCGGCCTCCTTTTCCATTAGGTTTTCTATGATTATGTGGGCCCTTTCATCTAAGGTCCTGCTTCCAACATTCCAGTCGTCTTCACTGTCTTATCAGAATTTAAAAGCAAATTTCAGGTTTAAGAGATTCTTCCAGTAGGACCACCTTTTTACATGGAAGGCTAAGTTTATTTTGGGGCAGACTTCACTGCATCGCTACAAGTTAGCAAGATGTGGGGTAAAAGTTTATCTTTTAGTACAATTACCCTCCAAGGTGGTAGCAGCCAATCCCGAAAACTTACATGCAAGGCAAAAAGTGGCTGCCACAAATGCTTCCCCCCCCCCCAGCACACCTGCTTACAACACTGCACCCTCCGAACCCCCACCCAGTCAGTGTGCACACACAGGGCACGTCTGCCGGGAGCTCCAGGGCAAACGTAACTAGTGTGAGCTGCATAGGTGGTAAACACTGTTTGTAGCTCCAAGCACAGTTTAAGCTGGTGACAAGAAAGCAACTGTGAGCTGTGCGTTAATAGCAGACATGCTCCTTCAAAACCCCATTTCTAAAAGGAATTCTCATCAGTTAAAATAGGAAATGTGTTAGACCCAAACAAATGAATCTCCATTTGCCAATGCATCGTATTTAATGACAATAATCTTCAAAGTGTGACATTTATTAATGAACTATAATTACTTATACTTTATAAAGTATACTCTAAAAAGTATTTTTTTAAAATGTACTTTTTAAAATACCAAACTGCTTAAGAAAAAAAAATCACCAGATTTGGTTTTTAAAGGAATATGACAGATAAACCTTACTCAGAAATTCATATATATACCTAACTTTGAAATTCAGACATGCCTAACTGACAGCAACATTGCAAAATAAAAAAGATTCTAATTTCACAAATCAAGCCACAGATTTAAAATAGGCCACCATGATGAGCTGTAGGAAACTATAAAGTTTTTTGTCTTTATGTTCATTTCTGCCAAACACTGACCCTTAAAATGAGTTTTCATTAATTTCAAACCTATTGACCACAGCTTTTTTTATGGTCAGGAATTCTGTCACATAACTTTTTTTTTGTAACTTGAATATAACTCCTCAATAAACAAGTTAAGAATTCTCTTTGATTCAAAATTATAAGAGCATAAAAGTCACAAGAGCAATGCAGTATTTTTTTTAAACATAGAATTCTGAATCTCACTAAATAAAGAATAGTAGACTGTAAAACACCCAAATATTACTCCAATTTTTAAACCATTTTCTTAAGCATGAATAATTTTAATGGGTCTCTCCCACCATTCTTATTTTAAAAACTCATCTCTAAGTTCCTGCTGTGAAGGCAGAAGAATGCCTGGGTTTCATATTTTGCCCACAGGTTTGGATACAATTTAGAGGTAGGAACTGCTTGGGAGAGCCCCCACTGGAAATCATCGGTCTTACTACAATATGTTGATGTGTTGGTGGCCGTGGCGACCCTCCCTGCCCCTAGTGTCCTGAATGGAGCTTGGTGCACAGTCAAATTTCAAGGTGTACTTGCTGGAACGCATGAGCAGGTAGGTGTGTGAGGACCCTGAGCACACAGCCTGACGCACTCTGCCTGCAGCCTCCCACCACCACCAGCAATCCTGGGGCCATCTCCTCACCTACAGGTACAAACGCATCCTCCTGGAGGAAGGAAAAGAGCGGGAAACGTCCAGACTCAGTCCTCGCACACGGGGCCCACATGGGCTCGTTCTGTTGCAGCACCCAACATCCCGAGGACTTTGAGGCTCACGGAGGTTAACAAGCCTTCTCTCCTAACCGCAGGAACTCTCGACACTCTCCACAGCCTGCCATGTTCCGTCTTCCCGACGAGGAACTAGAGGCCATGAGGCCGGCCTGCTTTCCCAGGGCCACCGGTGGACTCGAGCCTCTGCTCCCACAGAGCCAGGTTCTCAGTGAGAAGGGGACAGGACCAGCCTGCACCCTCACCCAGGCACACGTTCGTTCCCGGAACCCTCCCATGGGAATGCCCAAACCTGTTTCTGCAGAAACATGGGGCTCTTGTGTGGGGCGACAGGCAAGTGGGAAGTAGTTTCGACGCTGCAGAGGCAAGAATCTCAAGCGAGGGTCTGGACGTGCGGAACCCGGCGGAAGCAGGCTCAGAGACAAACCACAGATTTCACAACGCCCAGGGCCAGCTCCTGCTGCAGAGCAGCTTCCTCTCCCCTCTTCCTCCCTCCCCACGTGACCCGCGCGGCCCCAGCACCAGAAAACAGGCCGGCATTGTTCCTGCCAGAGCCTGGCAACGCCGGTGCGTGCCAACCACAGTGGCTGGCACTGAACGGGCACCCAAATATTTACTGAACGAACGACAGAGGGAAGCTGTTTCTGCGGGCAGTCTGGGACTCGGCCATTTCTAGCAAAGCAGAGCTGACAA
>PVKY010007882.1:0-14530 GCA_004027775.1 Bradypus variegatus
GCCTTTTCCCTTTGCTGCTTGAATTTCTGGGCTGCCAGAACTAAATGGGACAGTCAAGAAAGAAGAGGGAATTGCCCACTTATTAAGAAATCAAACAAATTGCTTTTTAACTTTTTAAACATTTAGCAGCCTTTTATTTTTATACAATGCTTGTACATGCTTATTGTAGAAAATTAGGAAAATACAGAAAAGCACCTCTCTCCATTCCCATGTTACAGATGAGGAAACTGTGGCTAGATGAAGTTAAATAAGTTTCCCAAGGACACAGTGTAATTATGGCAGGGATAGGATTCAACCTTAAGCCTCGCAGATCAAGGGTGGATGCTCTCAGCACCCGGATCACACAGCTTCCCCTAAAAGCAGAGACTCTGAACAGGAATTCTGATCCTGGGTTCAAGGGCCCTCAAATTTCAAAAGTTTACATTCTGGAGAAGAACTGTGGGAAGATGGCAGCATAGGAAGCTCCAGGAAAAGTCTCTCCACCAGAAAAACTATTAAATAGCCAGGAACTGTATGAATCAACTACTTCAGAATTCCAGAGTCTAGTAGAACACTACAACACCCAGGGATGAGAGGAAGGAAGGAGGCTGGTAAATTAACAGTTAATACTAGTAAGTTGCTCTACCACCCATGGTTACTGGCACTCACCCCACTCTCAGGGCAGGGCCTGGGCATCTCTGATCACAGCTTTTGATTAGCCACCTCAGATTGCCAGGGGGCATGTCTCTGAGGGTGGCCATTATTCCAAACCATCCTGGACAAAAGTGGCAGAGGAGACTTAAAGACAACACACTTTCTCAGAGCTGCAGAGGACAGGGGCCAAGTCAAGAAAGCGCAGCTTTGGGGAGCTGTGAAGATGCTCCTGGAGCCTTCCTTTCCCTCACTCATCTCCTTCCCAGGGCAGTTTGAAGCTGACAGGTGCTCATATGCTTTGTGAATCCCTGGACTTGTTACTTTGGGGAAAGACCATATCTGTGGCCACCCAACAAGTCTTAACAAATTAAAAAATAATGAAATCATACAATGTACCTTCTTGGACAACAACAGAATGAACCTAGAAATTAAAAACAAACGGAAGAATGGAGAATTCATGAATATGTGGAATTTAAACAACAAACTCTTAAACAACCAATGGGTTAAAGAGGAAATCACAAGTGAAACTAGGAAATTTCTTGAGGTGACTGAAAATGAAATTCAAACATACCAAAGCTTATGGATGCAGGAAAGGCAGTGTTGAGAGTGAAATTTATATCTCTAAATGCTTACATTAGAAAAGAAGAAAGACTTCAAATTAGAGATCTAACTCAAAACTGAAAGAATTGAAAAAAGAAGAGCAAATTAAACACTCAGCAAGCAGAAGGAAAGTAATAAAAAAGATTAGAGCAGAAATAAATGAAATTGGGAATTAAAAAACAATAGAGGGAATTAACAGAAACAAAAGTTGTTTCTTTGAAAAGATCAATAAATCCAGCAAACCTGTAACTAGACTGAGGGACAAATAACTAAAATCAGAATTGAAAAGGGGGACATTACTACCAATGAAATAAAAAGGACTTAAGAGGATACTATGAACAATTGTATTCCAACAAATGAGATAACCCAGAGGAAGACAAATTCCTAGAAACACAAACTATCTATATGGACTCAAGAAGAAACTGTAGATCTCAACAAACAAATAACTAGTAAAGAGATTGAATCAGTAACCAAAAACCTCCCAAGAAAGAAAAGCCCAGGACCAGAAGAATTCACAGGGGAATTCTATCAAACATTTCAAGAAGGCTTAACTCCAATTCTGCTCAAACTCTTTCAAAAAGTTGAAGAGGAGGGAACACTCCCTAATTCATTCTATGAGGCCAACATCACCCCCATACCAAAACCAGATAAGGATACCACATGAAAAGAAAATCACAGATCATTATCTCTTATGCATATAAATGCAAAAATCCTCAATAAAAGACTAGCAAACTGAACCCACAGCATATTTAAAGAATTATAAAAAGTGATCAAGTGGGATTCATCTCAGGTATGCAAGGGTGGTTCAACATAAGAAAATCAATTAATGTAATGCACCATATTAACAGAATGAAGGGTAAAAACACAAGATCATCTCAATTGATGCAAAAAAGGTATTTGGCAAATCCAGCACCCCTTCATGATAAAAACACTTAGAAAACTAGGACTAGAAGGAAACTGCCTAAACATGATTTAAACAACACATACAAAAAACACACAGCTAACATCATAATGGTGAAACACAAAATTTTCTCTCTAAGATCAGATGCACGGATGCCCACTATCACAACTGCTACTCAACATTATTCTGGAAGTTCTTGCCAGAGCAATTAGTCAAGAAAAATAAACGAAAAGTATCCAAATTGGAAACGAAAAAGTAAAACTTTCCCTATTTGCAGATGACATGATTGTATATACAGAAAATCATGAAAAATCCACAACAAAGCTCCTGGAGCTAATAAATGAGTTCAGCAAAGCGGCAGGTTACAGGATCAATGCCCCCAAATTGGTATTGTTTCTACACACTAGTAATGAACAACTAGAAAAATAAATCAAGAAAAAAAGTTCCATTTATGATAGTAACTAAATGAATCAAAAATCTAGGAATAAATTTGACCAAAGATGTAAGGATTATATATAGAAAACTACAAAATACTGCTAAAAGAAGTCAAAGAAGACCTAAATTAATGGAAGGACATTCTGCGTTCATGGATTGGAAGAACAAATGTTATTAAGGAGTCAATTCTACCCAAAGCAATTTTACAGATTCAACACAAACTCAATCAAAATTCTAACAACCTTCTTTGCAGAAATGGAAAAGCCAATAATCAAATTTATATGGAAGGGTAAGGGGACCCAAATAGCCAAAGCCATCTTGAAAAAGGAGAGCAAAGCTGGAGTACTCACACTTCCCAATTTTAAAATTTATTATAAAGCCACAGTAATCAAAACAACATGGTACCAGCACAAGGACATATAGACCAATGGAACTGAATTGAGAGCTCAGAAATCAATCCTCATATTTATGGCCAACTGATTTTTGATAAGGCTGCCAAGTCCACTCAATTGGGAAAGAATAGTCTCTTCAACAAATGGTACTGGGGAAACAGGATCTCCATTTGCAAAAGAATAAAAGTGAAGCCAACCTTACAGCATATACAAAAATCAACTCAAATGGATCATTCAGATATATGAACTAGAACTCTAAAACTCCTAGAAGAAAATGTATGGAAGCATCTTCAGAACCTTGTGTAAGGCAATGGTTTCTTAGCGCTTACATCCAAAGCACAAGCAATAAAAGAAAAAATAGATATATCAGACCTCATTAAAATTAAAAAATTTTGTGATCAAAGGAATTTATCATGAAAGTTAAATGATAACCTATACAATCAGAGAAAAGATTTGGAAGCCACATATGTGGTAAGGGTTTAATATCTAGAATATAGAGAGAAATCTTTCACCTCAACAACAAAAAGTCAAACAACCCAATTTAAAAATATGCAAACATTGGAATAGATATTTTTACAAAGGAGTTACATAAATGGCCCAAAAGCCATGAAAAGATGCTCAATATTGTCAGCCATTAGGGAAAAGCAAATCAAAACTATAATGAGATAGCCACCCACTAGAATGGCTACTATTAAAAAATGGAAAATTACAAGTGTTTGAGACGATATGGAGAAGTAGGAATAATCATTCATTACTGGTGGGAACATAAATAGTGTAGCCACTGTGGAAGACGGTTTGGCAGTTCCTCGGAAAATTAAGTATAGAATTACCATATGATCCAGCAATCCTACTTATAGGTATATACTCAAAATAATAGAAAGCAGGGCCTCAAACAGGTATTTGCACAATATGCTCATAGCAGTATTATGCAAAATTGCCAAAAGATGGAAGCAATCCAAGTGTCCATCAACTGATGAATGGATAAACAAAATGTGGTGTACATACACAATGGAATATTAGTCAGCATAGAAAAGGAATAAAGTTCCGATACATGCAACAATAGGGATGAAACCTGAAGACACCATATTGAGTTAAATAAGCCAGACAGAAAAGGACAAATATTGTATGATCTCACTGATATGAAATCATTAGAATAAGCAAACTCACAGAGTCAGAATTTTGAGCATAGTTTACTGGGGGACAGGGTGGGGGTAGTTCATAGGGAGTCAAGGCTTAAACATGTACAGAATTTCTATTTGGGATGATGACAAGTTTTGGTAATGGATGCTGGCAATGGTAGCACAATAATTTGAATGTAATTAACAGTATTGAATTACATATTTGAATGTGGATAAAAGGAGAAATTTTAGGTTGTATATATAGTAATATAACTGAGAAGTTAGGATTTAAGAGATGATTATGATTACCGAATCATCGTATAGCTGTTCCTTTTTACTTTCTGGTATATTAGAGTAGACAGAGGGAAATAGCTGAAATCTCTGAACTGTAATCTAGCTGCCTTGATCTCTGATAATGGTTGTGCAGCTTTTATTTGTGATTGTGAAAACCTTGTGAATGACCTCACTTGTAGCCATTTTAATCATTTTTTCAACTCTAGAGTCTTATAATCACTAAAGACAATCCCTAATGTTTATTAATAAAGGGATTTGAGGCAGCCCAGAATTAACCCACCCCAGTTTCTAGGCTATTTTGATAAAGGATGCTGGATGTAACCAAAATGGGCCCATCTGACATAAGCAGTAGCTTAAACTTCAACCTGTAAGTGACCTATACCTTACTATAAAACTAAAATTCATGCCCATCATCATATTAAGGCTGCCATTTTCTTATATACCTTCTGTGACTATGCATGTAATCAACCTGTGCATGCTCAATAACTAAATCTTTAATTACATTATCTGGAGCCATTGTGCTCATTTTCCTAAAACCTGCATCTTTTGATACTATAAACCTATCAGAGTTTTAGGCTAATAGTCCGTCTGATCTCCTGCTTCATACCTAGCAATAAACTCTTTCTGTCTTTGAAACCCTAGCGTCTCAGGAATTGGTCATTTGAGTGCATCAGGGAAAGATCCCATCTCTTTATATCAGTATCAGTACTAGAATAAAATTTTTTTATAAATCCATGGAACTGCACAACACAAACAGTGAACCCTAAGTTAAATCATGGACTATAGTTAATAGCACAATTATAACAATTTGCTTTCATCGATTGTAACAAATGTACGACACCAAAGTAAAGTGCTCATAAGAGGATGATACATAGGAACCCTGTATTTTATACATGATTGTTCTGTAAACTCACAACTTCTCTAATTAAAAAAAAAAAGTTTACACTGTTAAATCCTCAAATAAAGCTTTTCCAAACAAAGTAAAATTGCTCTTTCCCAGAAAGGAGCCTAATCTCCATGTTAATGCCTTAAGGGAATGAAGAGCTGCTGTGTAAACCATTAGATCCTGACATATTACCTGCATGGTTCTTTCACTTCAAGAGAGAAACAGTCAGAGGTCACCCTGGCTCCCAAGAAGTCACTATCCTCTCTCAGAAAGTTGGTGAAGATGCTAGGCCTTTGTAGGTCCTTGAGTGGAGAAACTGACTGGGGAATATGGGGGACTAAGGACTGTTTCGCAGAGATTGTATAGCATCTGTCTTTCACACAATGCCTGCTGATTAATGATGATTGAAACTATTGTAAAAGTAATTTGCAAGTACAAAGCTGGATCTGCACAAGTCTTGCTAAGAATATCAATCCCAGTAAAGTTTTAACCACCAGAGCAGGTGGTTTTCCCATCTCCCTGCGGTGCCAGGGACATTCAATGACATTACCTATAGTCCACCTTTTAGACTAAATCACTGGAGCTCTATTTCTCCTTGAAACATATATTTAACTAACTAATTCACAGCCTGATTTCTTTTAGGGCTGACCTAATTTCTGGGAGGTACCAATGTATAGTGTCATTTTAATATATGATTCATTTAATATCTCTCTGTCTTCCAGTGCTCAAAAAGCTGTAAGACTATCAGTCCCTTTGTGCTACAGAAATCATTTATGTTACACAAAGGTACTCACTGCTATTTGTCAGAAAAGGATTGATATAATCATGCTTCTGTTTCTGAATCCTTAAGAAGGGGGCAAGGCAAAATGTGTCATGGTAGACACTGATGAATTCAGACAGCACTGCTTTAATTTTCAGGTTGCATCTAAACTTGGGAACCAGTTTGACTGGCTGGGGTGTCTAAAACAGTCAACTGGGTTACTTCTGCAGAGTGAGCTGGAGTTAACTGCTTTTGTCTGGATTAAACAAATGCTGGCAGTGCTATCAGGACCCTGGCATGGCCAGATGGCACTTGCCCCACCTTGCCAATTACCAGTCAGCATTCAACAGCCGGCCTTGACCAAACAACAACTGCCCTTGACCCTGGCTTCTGATCATCTGTTGGCTATAAATAGAAGCTGGGTGTCAAGAAAAGAGAGCAAAGTGCGTAATACCAGCAATTCAAGAAATCCATCAGAAAGCAACATAACCAGCTTTGTGTATCGAGCTAGTTTCAGGATTACTTGAGAATGGAAAAACATAAAAGACGAAGAATAATAGATCATTCCAACACTGAGGCACCCACGGTAGGAAGTGATGGGTGCTTTTACAAAATGAAAGGTAGGATAATTCCAGATTTTATACGTAGCTATATTGAAAGCACAAAGTAACAGTGTTTGAAGTTCCCTGGGTTTGAGATATGTCAACTCTTAGAATTTGCTTAAGAAAATAGGAGAGAGTATTGAAATCCAGTGTCACACTTTTCCCAAAACAAAAGATAGAGGCAAAAAAACTGCAGTAGCCCACCATCCTGCTTCATGTAATGTATGTCAACCCACTTATTAGATCTCAAGTTAGAGCTAATGACTGACAGATGAGAAAGCAGTGTTTTGTTGACTCAGATCTAACTGGGGGATCCTAAAATAGAGCACTAGGAAGAGAATCTCCATGTGTTATTTTGCTAAATATCACATTGTCAAAAGACATATGGCAGGGGTGGAGAAGAGGCAGGAAATGCATTTTTAGAGCCAAAACTGAGATTACCTTGGATGTGCTGGATGAGATGGGAACCCCACATTCTCAAGAGATTTCAAACACAGCCCAGCAAGAAAGAAAAGACCAACAAGGTGGAATTAAAAAAGGAAAAATAGTTGCGTTCAAGCTCCAGAGAGATTTAAATAAAACCATCTAAGTAATGTCTCAGGGCCATGCATTTAGAGGTTAAGACAAATACAGGCAGGCCCAAGGACCCCTCTGCACCCACCATCACCCAGACAGTTGGGGAGGCGATTCACTGCTGACAGCTGGAGCAGGGGACGGTGTGGACACAACCACAACTGTGGGCTTGGCGGGTCTCCAAGAAGCCGAGGGCAGGCCTGCTGGGCACAGCCTGACATCGCAGCCTCCTCTGCCTCCCTCTGCCAAGGCAAGCACCCCCCAAGCAGATGCCCAGGAAGTGCGGGGTAGTGAGCCCAAACTTCACGTACAGAGGACCCTCTCTCAAAATAAAAATTAAAAAAAAACGGTTCTGAGGACTCCTGCTATGGAAAGACTGAAGGCCACTAGGAATTCAAGGTTTTTAAATGTTGTTTGTATTTTGTTCTTCACAATACCATCTATATGTTTTTGATAATGAATCATGTAAAAATCTGTGAAACAAGTTATTAATTTTCAGTTCTGTGGATGGATTGGAGGTCCCCTTCCAAGTTGAAGGCACAGGAAGAACATTTGGTTATGTGATTCTGGCTTTGGGGCTGGCCACTTGATAAGAAAATGCATTCTGCCTCTCTGGGATATTCACTGACGGCAGAGGTTTGAAACCACTTTCTGTGGTGGCCCTTTCCCTGATTTTAAAAGCACTGATCTCCTTTTTTGATATTTATTTCCATGGAGGGATTTGAAAAAGACTTAGTTTTATCAGTTTTCTTTGTTGCTTTTCATTATTCAGTCAAACTAATCTCAATCCAAATTTGGAAGATCCCTTTTCTTCTTTCCCTTACACAGATCTTCCTTTTCTAGAAGGTTCTGTACATATTGGTCCCAGGTCTTAGGTCACTGTTCACTCACTGAGAATCTGAGAAAACCAATGTCATCTCAGCAATGAAGGTATTCCTCACACAATCTGGTACCCGAAAAGCAAACCGAGAAGCTGTGATAAACAGTAGCTGGCAGAGATTTTGATTTCAGAAGAATTCCCATAATTGTGCAAACTATCTCTCAGAAGGTAGATTTGGAAAGTGCTAGGGGGCTGATAAGGATAAGTAATAAAGCTAGTTTCCCACAGTTCAGATTCTCTGGGGAAAGCCTACTCAAATCCACCATCAAACATTTTTTTACTTGGAAGGCCATTCTAATTGGTAGTGTAAACTGTAAGGCTTATCAAAGAGAATTGTAGAACGCTGGCTTTGTAAAGAACCTTGTGGAAGTCCACTCCTCAAATTTTATACCCAGAATGGAAACCTGAGTTTTCAGAACCCAGAACAGATACTGGAGTACCATTCCTCAATCGTTTTCCTGGGAGGCCTTATAGTAGCATACGAGTCAGGAACCACCTAATGTCTAAAATGGAGAGACAATGGTTACCCCAAATAAGATCGGCCTTCTTGGCTGTAACCTGCTCTTTGTGCTTCACACTTTGCTTTGTTGATGGGGGTAATGACTTCTCTGGAGTCGCTATTCAAGGCCCCAAAGGTCTCTTGGCTTCTCAGACCAGGGCTGGCAGTGGTATGGGACCTGATTTTCCCATTTTGAGCCCCATCCACATTTTCTACTCATTCTGAGAGACTTTGAAGCCACCTAAAATTGTTATGTCTGGCTCAGTTTTACTATGGGGGGGATCACTAATGAGGGCAAGCAAGTTGCTTTGCTAGACTTGGTGCTTCTCTTGTCTTTCTCTGCAAGTAGAAGACTGAAAAATAATTCTGACTGAAGTGAGTTCCTTCTTGGGTAGCAAAGAGGGTGTATCAGCCAGGGTTCAACCAGAAAAACAGAACCAGTGGGAAATATATATTAAGGGATTAATTGCAAGGCATTTGCTTAGACAATTGTGGGGGCTGGCTGGGCAAGTATGAAATCCATAATGCCAGAGGGAACTTCAGGCACAGCGTGAGGAAGCTGCTGTCCATTGGTGGGATTTCTTGTTCCTTTGAGGAAGCCTCAGTTCTACTCTTAAAGCCTTTAAGCTGATTGAATCATGTCCTCCAAGTTTATGGAGGATAATCTCCATAAACTTAATGTCAACTGATTATGGTCTTAATCACATCTACAAAATACCTTCATAGCAATACTTAGACTGGTGTTTGACTGAGTAACTGGGGATATAGCCTAGCCAAGTTGGCACATAAAACTGACCATCACCGAAGGCACTGTACTGTACTCCCTGTGGATCATATGGAGGGAGGCTCAGTGTCTTCAGCTCTTCTTAACACAGTGCTAGGCTCAAAGTTGACAATAAATATCTATTTGTTGAATAAAGGAGTGAATGAGCAAATAAATCATGACAGGGATGTAGGAGTGTGGGGTACAGGACCTCAGCCCACTGCTGGGGGTGGACAACAGGCTAAATCCCCCTGGATGCTTACCCCCAAACAATTTTATATGAGTAAAGGAAGTAAATTTTGTATCAAGGACCTCAGGGAAAAACTCATAAAGGACAAACAAATATGTATGTGGAGAAGAGTAGACAGACACACTTCAGTTGACAGGAAGTCACGCAAGAAGGCATGAGGAGGAACTGCCAAGGTGCTTCATCACCTCTCCTGCCAAAACTTTCCCTCTGCAACCCCAGGTTCTCTTAGAAGCCAATGAGACCAAAGTGGTGGAAATAGAGGCTATGGACACTAACATATATGAGGGGCAGTGGCTGATGGGAATCTCGGCTGTTTCACCACTGACTATCCGTAAATCCTTGGGAAAGATACTTCTACTTCATGATCCTTAGTTTCTTTATTTGTAAATTGGTCTTAATAATACCTAACTCTCTGGATTGTGGAGGGGTTATAATATGTGTTGAGAGCAGTAGAGTTATCTTGAACTTAATGAAGCTTATGCCTCAAGGGCCCGCACTTGCTTGGGACCCTTCCAAGGCTCTGAGTGTCCTCCAGAAATGTGAGAACAAACAGCAATCCAGAGGAGTGCTGAAGGATGCAGAGTTACAGCAGCTTGGGTACCTCTGTGCCCAGGTGGCAGTCCTAAGGCTGCCAGAACTACCTCCACAGTCAACTGACTCCAGCAACCATTTGTCTATTAGGAACTAATTGGGCAGCTGCCTTTCACCCCAGGAGAAGCATCTGAGTTGTTTGGTGGGGGAGAGGTGGGAAAGAAGCATACCCCTTTTCAAAAATGTTGGCTACTATTATTACTTAAAAAGTCTTGCATAGTTCTTGGGTCCACATTGGATATTGTGGTTTGGATATATTATGTCCCCCCAGAAAAGTCGTATTCTTTAATGCAAACTTGTGGGGGCAGACTGATTAGTCTGTTGATTAGGGTGGAACTTCTGATTGAAATATTTCCATGGAGGTGTGGACCTGTCCATTCAGGGTGGGTCTTAATTAGATCACTGGAGTGCTTTAAAGGGATCTCACACAGAGAGTGGAGAGCACAAAAACGCCCCAAGAGAAGTTGAGAGAGACATTTTGGAGATGGTCATTGAAAGTTGACCATTAGAGATGCTTGGAGATGCAGACAGGAGGACTTATGGAGATGATAAGCTAAGAGATGAGCCCAGAGTTTGCCCTGGAGAAGCTAAGAGAGGGCCCCTAGACACCAAGAGAGAAAAGCCCCACGAGAACCAAGAAGAGAGCTGAGAGAAGCTAAGAAAGACAAGGACACACAGGAACTGAGAGAGGAGCTGAAACACAAACCGGGACCAGCAGACACCAGCCATGTGCCTTCCCAGCTGACAGAGGTGTTCCAGACACCATTGGACTTCTTTCATTGAAGGTTTCCTCTTGTTGATGCCTTAGGTTGGACACTTTTATGACCATAGAACTGTAAATTTGTAGCCAAAAAACCCCCTTTATAAAAGCCAACCCATTTCTGGTATTTTGTATAATGGCAGCTTTAACAAACTGGCACATTGTGTAAATAGTATATGCTAAGATTAATGAGGGCTTTATAGATACTCTCAGGGACTGAATTTTATCTTGTCTGGGATTTCATTTTTCTTGAGAGCTATCTGTATGGATCTTCCAAGTTTGTTTTTTGATTAGGACATAATGGGTAAAAACTGGATTCACAGGCTTTGTGTTAAAAATAAAATATTCTCTTAATTATCTCAACCATCTTTTCCCCATTTTATTTTGAGCACCCACAAACTAGTTTTTGGCTAGCAAGAAAGTGAGAATGGAGTCTGGTGGGCAGAATTAAAGAGATGAAGTGAACAATTAAAGCCAGGAACACTTTAGGCCGAGCTAAGCCAAGGCTCATCGCTTCCAAACAGCTGCCAATCCCTTTTCCCTGCTGAATGGAGATTTCACATTTTTGCATCCAATTACTATAAAAATTATGGGAGAAGGTCCAGCCTCATTTGTTAAAACTTGACTAGATTGCCTCCATTATTATCAGGAGAACTTGGGTCCAACTAGACTGAGTACCCACTGGAAATTATGAACTGTGCCACTCTGCTACTACCATGATTCTAACTGAGATGGGAATATTTGAAAAGTTTAAACTGTCTGCCCCTGTAAGAAGGAAACAATATCAAGGAAAATTAAACTTGAGGGTCAATTTCCAAATGTCATTATCCAAAATGGTCTAACACTGTGGTTTGTATTATATAGCTCCATACTTAGAAAAAAATAGAAAAACATAATGTGTCAGAGCCATAATACTTGTTGCTGCAGAAGATAAATCTCATTGGCTTAACAAGAGGGTATTTCTTACCCTCATAAAGTCTTACATAGGTCAGGTGGTCTTAATCCTTCCTGTAGCTCTGCCATCTGGAAACTTTGGCCTTCAAGGACATCTCAACAGGAGAAGAGAGTGATGGAGGATATGCTCCAGCTATCAGGCTATTTCTGCTCAATTTTCACTGGCAACACTAGCCATATGACCATAACTTACTGCAAAGCAGGTTGGGAAATGTAGAGGACAGCACAGATATTTGCCTTTACCACCCATAGAAACCAGGAGAGAAAAGATGACAGAAGACAGCAGTTCATTCGTTGATTCACTCAATGAGCATTTTCTGAGAACCTGCTTCGAGTCAGTCCCTGTTCTGGACACCAGGATGGACATGGCTCTGACCTCCTTGGAGCCTCCAGTCTAAAGGGGTGATAGATATCAAACATATACTTATACATTTAATTGATATGGCATGGAAAGTGAAATTGAAAGCAAGCAGCTTTATTCACCCTGGGTCATTCATCCAGACTTTTTCAGGAACTTCTGATTTTAAATGATAGGTGCAATTTTCACACCATGGGTCATGTTACCATAATTAGAAAAGAGAAAGTAAAGCACAACATACAGAAGCAGACATCTCTCACCTGGACTGGTACAGAGGCACCTTACCTGACCTTGCTACTTCCTCTACACCCCACCCCTCACCTCGCAGTCTGTTCACCACACAGCAGCCAGAAGGATCTTTGTAAAATGGAAGTCAGAGCATGTCATCTGCTCAAACCCTATAATGGCTCACCATTTCATTCCGAGTAAAAATCCAAAGTCCTGACCATGATCTACAAGACCCTCCATGATCCCATTCCCGCCTGCTCCTCAGACATCATTTCCACCCTCCTCTACCCACCCACTCACTCTGCTTCTGCCACCGGCACCCCCATGATGCTCTTCAAACACAGCGAGTACATGCCTGCTTGGGGCCTTTGCACGCACTGCTGCCTGCCTGGACCCTGTTTCCCCAGACAGCACCTGGTTCACTCTCTCACTTCCCGAAGGTCTCAGCTGAAATAAATGTCACCCTTTTAAGGAGTTCTCAGAACACACAGTCTATGAAATAGCCCCCTCTTCCCCATCCCAGCCACTTTTTTTTTTCCTTCCAAGTTGTTGGCCTTTTCTGCAAATTTTGATACTGGCACTTTATTTCCTTCTTTTTTTCTTTTGTAACAGCTTTGTTGAGATATAATTCTTATATTATACAATTTAAACATTAACGTGTACAATTCAATGTTTTTTAGTTTCCTCACAGAGTTGTGTAACCTTCAACACAATCAATTTTAGAACATATTCATCTCAAAAGGAAATCCCGTACCCTTTAACTATCACTCCTTAGTACCCCCAACCAGGCCCTGCCCTAAGCCTAGTGTTAAGCAACCAGTAATTAGATAGATAGATAGATAGATAGATAGATAGATAGATAGATAGATAGAGATAGAGATATAAACACACACAAATATTTGCTTTTTCTGGACGTTTCATATACATAAGATTGTATAATATGTGGTCTTTTGTGACTGGCTTCTGTCCCTTAACATGTTTTCAAGGTTCATCCAATGTTGTAGCATGTCAGTACTTCATTGCTTTCTATAGCCTAATAATATTCCATTGTATGGATACACTACATTTTTTTCATCCATTCATCAGTTGATGGACATTTAGGTGGTTTCCAGTTTGGGGCTAATATGAATAATGCTATGATGAATACGTTTTTGTGTGGACATATGCTTTCATTTCTCCTGGATATATACCTAAAAATGGAAATGTTAGGTCAAATGGTAATTTTATTTTTAAATTTTTGAGGAACTACCAGATGGTATTCCAAAGGGGCTAAATCATTTTACATACCCATTGGCATTGTATGAGTCTTCCAATTTCTCCATATCCTTGTCAACTCTTGCTGACTTTTTTATTACAGCCATCCAATTGGGTGTGAAATGAAATCTCATTGTGGTTTTGATTTGCATTTCCCTGATAAATAATGATATTAAGCATATTTCCATGTGTGAATTGGCCACTTGGACATCTTCTTTGGAGAAATGACTATTGAGATCCTTTGCCTATTTTTAATTGGGTTGTCTTTTTATTGTTGGGTTGTAAGAGTTCTTTATATATTCTAGCTACAAGTCCCTTATCAGGTATTTCATTTGAAAATATTTTCTTCCCTTCTGTGGGTTGTCCTTTCACTTTTCTTGATAGTATCCTTTGAAGCACAAAAGTTTTAAATTGTAATGAAGTCCAATTTATGTGTTTCTCCTTTGGTTGCTTGTGCTTTTGGTGTCATATCTAAGATTCCATTGCCAAATCCAAGGTCAAGAAGATTTACCCTTATGTTTTCTTTTAAGAGTTGTCTAGTTTTGGCTCTTACATTTAAGTCTGATCCATTTTGAGTTAATTTTTTATATGGTGTGAGACAGATGTCTGTGATGGTTAGGTTCACGTGTCAACTTGGCCAGGTGATGGTGCCCAGTTGTCTGGTCAAGTAAACACTGGCCTAACCATTACTGCAAGGACTAGCCCTTTCAGTGGCTAGTTAATAAACCAGAAGGCTGGTTTATTCATCATATCAATTGATTGCCTCTGTGGCTGATTACATCTACAATCGACTAAGGGA
>PVKY010007883.1:0-14526 GCA_004027775.1 Bradypus variegatus
AAAAACATAGAACAGGGGTTGCTTGCAGGGATGGGATGGGAAGATTAACCGGGAAGGGATATGAGGAACTTGCTGGAGCAACAGAAATGTTCTATATCACATTTTGAGGTGTTGGTTACATAGGCCATATGTATAGCTAAGATCTGTCCATTTTGATATATATAAGTTTTATCTAAAAAAACTTTAAAAATGATAATCAAGTGGGATGGGGTGGGAAGTGGGTAGAAATACATATCATCCATATGGAAGTTGGATTATGAGTACAGAGGGTTCATTACACTTTTCTGCTTACATGGTACAGGCTTGACATATTCCACATAAAACATATTTTTTAAAAATGACTGTAAGCAAGCAAAAAGTCAGTAAGGAAAAAAAAAGACATGAAAGCACAGTTAATTTTAATGCAAGGATATACCTAGAACAGAGTATTCAACCAATGCAGAGTACACATCCTTTTCAAGGGGACATAAGACTATTTATCAAAATTGACTAACTGTAACATAAAAATATCTCAAATTTCAAAGAACTGGTATCATACAGACCATGTTATCTGACCTCAAAACAATTAAGCTAGATATCCTCTACTAAACGGAAACTAGAAAAATCCCATTTTTGGAACTAAGAAAATAACTCTAAATAACTCACAGGTAAAGGAACAAATCATAATTAAAATTAGGAAGTATTCAGGACTTAACCATAATTTAAAAAATACATATCTGTTTATTCAACAAATTAAATGCAAGAAAAAAGTGGCAGTAGATTAAAAGAATATTAAGAGCTATTTCAACTGAATGTAATGTGTGAACCTTCTTCGGATCTTCATTCTAATAGACCACACGTAAAAGAATAAAAATAAATGTGAGACAAACAGAAAAATATGAATACTGTCTAGATATATTAAGATATTAAAATTTTTTCAGGTGATAATGACATAAATGTTAGTTTTTACAATTTTTATCTTTTAAAGAAACAAAATGAAATATTTATAAATGAAATCTTATCTCTGACTTGCTTCAAAAAAAAATTGTGTGGAGGGTAGAAATAATGGAAGGGATGGGAAATGGGAAGGTATAGATGAAAAAACAATGGCCATGAGCTGTTGATTATTGTAGCTAGATGATGGGAATTATGGAATCATGACTCTTTACTTTTGGTAGGTATAAAATTTCCATAATAAAGATTTTAAAAAGAAATAAAGTGCACAACTAAACTTGTGGGACATATCTATAGCAGTATTTAGAAAGAATTAAGTCTTAAATATTTACATTAGAGAAGATGAAAGGAAGAAATGAATGAGTTAAGCATTAACTTAAGAGGTTAGAGAAAACAAAAGCAAAATAAATCCAAAGAAAGTAAAAATGCAGAAGGTTAACAACTAAGACCAGAAATGAACAAAATAAAAAAGAAATATACAATAGAGGGAGGATCAACATAACCAAATAATTCTCTGGAGGGAGACATATTATAAACAACAATATGAAAAGGCATGTGATATCAATACCCATCAAATTGTAAACTTGAATGTGTACAGTTTATTACATATTAGCTGTAATTCACTAAGGCTGTGTAAGAAAAAAATAGACATTTAGCACAGTGCCAGGCATATGATAGGGCTAATTATAACCCGGATATTGACATTCTTCAGGCAGTATGTGTGATCAAGCTTTGGTTTCTGCAGGGTTAGTATGAGTGATTAGGTTAGTAACAGAGTTTCATAGCTACGACATACTCATTTCTGGCCTGAAGCTAAATAAAAGAAATAAAACCTCCCCAAAAGATACATGAAATAGATGAATTATTAAGAAAAAATGTAACTCACCAAAAAGAGACTTAAGCAGAAATGGAAAACTAACTGAATCAATAGTTAACATCTTTCTCTAAGAACACCCCAGGCCTTGACGGTTTTACCAGTGAGTTCTAGTAAACAGTCAGGGAATAAATAATTCCAATCTTATACCAACTAATTAAAAGAGAATATTTCCTAACCCATTCTATAAGGCCACCTTAATTGTAATAATAAAATCTAACAAGGAAAATTACATGAAAAAAAGATTGTGAAGTATGATTATGTAAGGGTTCACATTATTTTGAAAAAGATTATGAAATTTCACTTATGAATTGCAAAAACTGTAAACAGAACAATAGCAAACTGAGAATGTTTGGGTTCACATTAAAAAAATCAATTGATTTGATATAGAATTTTAATATATTAAAGAAAAATCATATGATCATCTTATAATAGGTACAGGAAAAAATGCTAAAATTCAGCATGATAAAAACTCACATAGATATATATGAGAACTTTCTTAACCTGATAAACATAATCTATGAAAAACCTAATGCAAACATCATACTTAACAGTAAAAACAGTCAAAGAATTCCCTTTAAGATAAGGAACAAGACACAAAAGTGGTCTTTGGGCCATAGGCAATGCTGTAAAACAAGATTTTTTTTTAATATAAAGAGTTAAGAAGAAACCAAACCATTTATTTATTCATAAATCATATGATTGTTGTTGAAAATATAAATAAATATACAAAAAATATAAGAATTAAAGTTTAGAGTGCTCATGTACATGTATATACATATAGATACATATGTATATATATGTGTAGATAAACACCCACACACAAACACACACAAAGCCAATACGCTAGCAATAAGAAGAAAGCAAAGGATATCATTTATTATAGCCTCAAAAAATAAAAACTACCTAGGAATAAATCTAACAAAAAGAATGCAAAACTTTCATGGAGAAGACATTAAAATTTTAATGAAAAACGTTAAAAAAAATAAGTAGAAATTGTACTATGATAATAGTTTAGAAAATTCAATATTATTATATGCTGATTCTCACCAAACTGATATAGAAGCAATGGACTTCCAATAAATAAACAAAAGGAATTTATGTGACATTTAACAAGCAAGTTTGAAAATACATATGGAAAAGCAAAAGTCCAAGAATAGCCAAAATATTCTTAAAGAATGACAAGGTGGGTGAAGTTGTCCTATTAGACATCAAGACATATTATAAAGCTACATTAATTCAAATAATGTGGCACTGACATAAAGATAAGCAAATAAACAAATGAAACAATTAAGCGCCCAGAAACAGACCAATGTATAGATGGATACTCAATATATGACAGAGATGGTTCTGCAGATTGTTGGGGAAAGGACAGACCTTTCAGTAATTGATGCTAGAACAAATGATTTCCATACGGGGAAAAAATGGAATTGGACACCTACCTCATCCTCATACATAAAAATCGATTTCATGTAAGTATGAGAGATAAAACTATAAAACTTTCAGAAGACAATATGGGAAAATACTTTTATGGCCTCAGGGTAGGGAAAGATTATTAAGACACAAAAAAAACACAAGCCATAGAGGAAAAGATTAATAAATTCTTCAACATTAAGAACTTCTGTTCATTGAGATTCCACAGAGAGAGAAAATATGGTACAAACTGGAGGAGAATGAGGAAGAATTAGCATCTAGAATATATAAAGAATTCCTACAAAACCATAAAGGAAAAGGGAAATGATCCATGGAAAATACTGATAAAAGTACTCTTAACAGGCACTTTCCAGAAGATGAAACCTGAATAGAGAAATATATCAAAAGATGCTCAACCTCATTAGTAATGAGGGAAATGAAAAATAAATCACCACAAAACATTTCATATCTAATTAGTGAAATATCAAAAAGTCATATTGAACATACCAAATATTGGTAAGAATGTGGAGCAAAAGGTAGTCTCATCCACAGCTGGTGGGAGTAAAAATTGGACCACTCATTGGCATGGCGGACTTGAACATTGCCACACCCTACAACCCAGCAATTCAACTTCTAAGTACATTCCCTCGAACAGTTCTCAATCTGGGGTGACTGTAACCCCAAGGGACATGTGGCAATGTGTAGAGATGCTTTTGGTGTCACAACTGAGTTACAACCGGCATCTAATGACCAGAGGCCACAACAAAGAACAGTGCCCAAACTGAGAAACTCTGCCCTAGAGAAACAAAGTTTAATTTTTACAACTCCCACATATTATAACTGATTCTAACTCATTTCCCTGTCACTAGGTTCTCTCTGGGCCATTCTTTACAATTAAATACAAGTTGTTTTCCTTAAAAGTGGAAAAATAATCTGTGTCAATTCTTGGCAGTCACGTTTTTCAACTTGTATTGGTCTAACCACCACCTGGGTAACACAAGTTCAGGTGCCCCGGTTCTATTCCCAGAAAATCTGATTAAAGAAGTCGGGGGAGGCACCCAGTAACTCATTTTTATTAAGCACATAAGTGATTCTGATGCAGGTTGTCCAGGGACCACTCTTTAAGAAACAAGATTTTTAAGTAGAATGGGTTTAAACAAGTAGACGGTGGCACACAAAGGCTTTCATAAACAGGCCCCAGCTTTCTTCGCTGGTCTTTCTTCCTCCCTGACCCTCTCCCAGAACTTTCTGCCCCTGCTCCCAGAACTTTCTTACAAAACTTTTTCCTGCTTTACCAACCCTTTAACAAATCTGCATGGAATGTAGTCTCCAATCTCTCTCCTTTTCACTGGGCAAACTATTCCTCTTAAGGCCCAGATAAAATCACAGATCCTCCGTGAATCTTTACCTGAATACTTTAAGCAATTAGTTAGTTACTTTCTTCTCTACACCTCCACACTATGCCCATACCTCAATTACTGCAATTCTGATACTATATCTAATTCATCAGTTTACATGTCTATCTCCCCCACTAGATCCCAACTCATTCATTTCTGTATCCTGGAGATTCTCAAAAAATGTTTGTATCATTAGCCACAAGAAAGTTGAAAAGAAATTTAGAAGTGTTTGTATATAATGAACTACCAATGCTCCTGTCTCAAAAGACCAAAACCTCTGCCTCAATATCACTTTATCTTGAAGATAAAAACAGATTTTATTCAGTAGCAAGCCAAGATGGTGAAAGAAGCTGCAGAATTTAAGAACATAACAAACTTGCATGAATCCCCAACTCCCAAAAAAATCTCTACAAAAACTTATTATGTTTATTGCTATTTGAAAATGCTTTGTAGGTACTTGTATTATTCACACTACCACATTAACCTCATTTTTGCAGGTGAGAAGATGTGCTTGTAGAGATAATTCACAGTGAATTAAACAACTGAAAACCAGAATTCTAAGCAATTATTCCACTACTAGTTCAATGCCTTCAACTCTTCAACTTGGATCAAAGTTGTTGTTTTTTTTAATCTTCATTTATCAAACTGGATCTAAAGCTCCTTATTCTTGGGGGATACAGAAAAATACACAAACGAAAACACAACCCAGAATCTATGTGAAGTATAGCCTCCTGTCATTTTCATGATCCCAATGACAAACTGCACTGTAATAGTCCCAAATCCAAAATTATATGATGATGTTTTCTTGCAGATTTCAAAATTTCCTCATTTTTATATCATAAACAATATACCTCAGGCAATCAATTTTGACATAATCTCCTAGATGCTGGGCTGGGTACAGGTACCCTAACAGATAATATTTTAAGGCCAGTAGTATAACCGCATATTAACTACGGTATTCAGCGCTGCCTCCCTTGTTCACAACTTGCATTTTGTAGAGGCTGCCCCTACACCAGGAGGGTGAGAAACACTACCAGGGTGCTTTCAGACTATGAGGACACATCCAATATGCTTAGTTCTAAATGGAAGAGAGGACAAATTAACTACCATGGCTTTGGTTCCCAGAAGAATTTTCTTCAATGGTTTTGATGGTGGTTTCACTGGTGTTCACAGAACCGACACTTGATGTCCGAGATCTCTGAAAGACAGGTGTCTTGCCCCTTTCTTTTTTGATTTCCACCTTCCCGGCAGGCTCCTTCTGTGAACTATTAAGAAAATCAAACAGCAGCTCATCATCAGGTTCTGACTTTTTTCTTCGAACAAACTGGGACGAAGGCTTAGGGCTGGATGCATTTTCAACAGGGTTGGAGGCCTCCCCTGGTGTCCTGGATCCAGCTTTTACATTTGCAGTGCCAGCTAAGATGGTGGCTTTTTGATTTCTAATGTTTTCAGCTGCTGAGGAAATGTAAGTAGCTTTAGATCTGGTCTGGCAAGTCAAATCTGTACTTTGCTGTTGAAGTTCAGGATAGTCAGTATTTTTGTTATATATGATGTTGCTGGTGTTCTCTTTTCTATTAAGAGCTGTTGCTGCCCCTTGATCAACTCGGTTTAAAAGATCTTCTGCCTTTCCAGCAAGATCAGCCAACCAAGACATGATGATAGCAGAATAATCCTATTGGTGACCCTACAAAAAGGACATAAAATAATCAGTGTGGCATAACAGCAGAGCACAGTAGTTAAGAACCAGGCTCTGAAGTCAGGTAGTACTGGGTTGAAATCTAAACCCTGCCCCTTACTGGCTATCTAACTTTGACCAAAACACTTAACTGCAGCTGAGAAACCTAATCTAGAAAATGGGAGAAATATGTGTACTTATCTTAGAGGGTTAAGATGAAATTACATATAGAAAGGCCACTTCAAAAATGCCTGACACACAGTCAGCATGGATTTCAGCAGCGGCCATTACAATTATCACAACTACCATTACAGTTATTATTACTATTCCAACAAAGAGCAACTCAATGCAGCAAAAGCACCCAAATATCAAATAACATGACAAAATGCCAATAGAACCAAATAAAAACAATTCTCTGAAGTTTAAAATGATAAAACTTGAAAAAACTTCTCACAAATTAATACAAAAGCTATCTTAATGTTAAAATGCAGTTATCATGGATAATTTAGGTATGCATATATGTAATATGTCTAAAGTGTACCTTCTATAATTCAAATATTTAGTATTTACTATATGTACATTAAGTTTGTTCAGAATTTTAAAAAATCATCACATAGCCATTCATTTGGTACATATATTTGAGTATTTATCGTGTGCCACAATAAATCAAAGTAATGATGAAGCAATTTCTTCATGATATGGAAGAAAGAGTACTGGGAAAAAGCACATTTACTGAATGTGCACGTTGTTCCTTTTGTCCTGAGCACTCTTTCATGGTTAACTCTTCCCTGTTCTTGGTCTTCACTTGAAAGTAATCTACTTGAAGATGAGTTTCCTATCCAAACAAAATTAAGTTCTATCATTCTCTGATCACACTCTATTCTCTCCATCACAGACCTTCATGTTTTATAACTGTTTGTTTGTTTGCTTGTTTTGAATAATTTATTACACAAGTTGTAGGTTTACAGAAAAATTATGCATAAATTAGTTCCCATCAGCCTACCCCTCCATTATCAACATTTTGCATTAGTGTGGTACCTATGTTACAACTGATGAAAGAATATTATCATTGTACTACCAACTACAGTCCATTAGCGTTTGCTGTTTGAGTTGTCAAAGCCCATAGTGTTTTTTTTTCATGTTTATTCTACTAACATATACAATGTAAAATTTCCCCTTTTAACCACATTCAAATATATAATTCACCGGTGTTATTTTTTAACTTCTGGCTATCCCTGTTGGGGGAGGGGCTACCTCTGTTTTGCTCACCCACGAATTCCTGGCATATAGCATGAGTAGGCACTCATAAATACTGAGTGGATTTAAGTTTTATGTGCCAGATAGTGTTCAAGCATTATCTCATGTAATTTTCACAACCACCATATGCAGTAAGTAGCAATATCCTTCATATCTTTCTCTTTCAAATGGGAAAAAGGTTTAGTAAGGTCCCAGAGTTTAGCAGGCAGTGCTGATACCCAAATAAAAGTCAAAGTCCCTCACACCTTCTCATCCCTGCCTCTCCAAATCTAGTCTTTACCTTTGGAACCTGTTTCTTACAAAATGGAACTGTTACCTGCCAGTGTGTTTCAAAGAGTTTATGCAAATTCAAACGAAAGTGGACGTGGAATGCTTTGCAACATATAAAACTCGATTCAGAAGTAAATCATTCTCGCCAAGTAAGCAACAGAAATGACAGGGGTAGATTACCTCTCCTAATAAAGCTATCAAAACACACTTAGGAATTCCTTACAGCTTGTCTCCCATTTTAAAGTTTAATAATGGTACCTTAAAACAAAAGCATATGCTTTCATGCGAATTCCCATTAAACAAATACTAAGAGTTAATTAATGTAACGGGCCCTGGACAAATGCCTCTTTGACAAACACAAAGAAGAACCCGAGCAGACCTCAGAGGTACAAAGCTCTCAAGTAATTCTCTGGCATTGCCCCAGGAAATGGCCCAGGGCCTACGCGAAGGTGGAAAAAGAAAGAGGGAGCGAGAGCACACTAGGTATCCGTGGGGTGGGGGCCTACTTCGAAGGCTAGGTGTCAACACAGAGGAAGGGAGGTCGGTCAGGCCCAGACAGCCAGTCCCAGAGAGTCTGTAGGAGAGCTCAGGCTCCACTCTGCTTCCCACCCAGAAGGAAAAGCTTCCAAACCAGGCTGCGGAGGCGGGCAGGGGAAGAAGTAAAGGTGAAGACACTACGCAACCTCGGCAAAAGCCCAAGTGGGCTTCCCGTTCCCTTCGTCAGCGAAGGTCCCTCCGAGAGGGCGAAGATGAGATCCGCCCGAAGGGGGCACCTGAGGCCACTGACGGCCCCAAGCAGATCCTTCCTGTCTGCTGGGCCCTCGCCGCTGCCTCACCTGAGGACTCCGGAGCGGCTGTATCGCGGCCTCGGCGCCCTCTGGGCTTGCCCCCCATCAGCAGCCGGCCAGAAGCCGGCCTAAGCTGACCAAATCTCTTCTGCACACTGCCGCGGCCCAGCTGCCTCTTCCGGGAGACGTGGAAGGGCGGCAAGGACCCCAAAACAGAGTGGCTTCCGAGCTGCCTGAGCGGCGGGCAGCGGAGAGTAGCCACAAACACAGGACTCAGGCGGCGGCGCCGACGGCCGCGGGGGCCTCACGCATGGCCACGCCCTTCTGCCGCCCGCGACGGGATCAGCGTGTGGGCAGGGCCTGCGTGCGTATGACGTAGCTCGTCTCCACGGGCAACAGCGTGTACGCGGCCGGCACAACGATGGAGGCCACGCCCTCTGGGGGGGTGCTGAGGCCTCCGCTGCGACCCACGTGGGCAACGGAGGCGATTCCGGGTCCTGAAAGGAACGTGGGGGGCTTGTGTGTGTGTGTCCTCGGCTAGAGTTGGGGCGAATGTGTGTGTGTGTGTACGTGTCCTCGATGAACCCGCCAGCTCTTACCTCAGCCTGGTTTTCTTTCGAGGATGTTGAGACCCACGGCCCGGCTTCGGAAATCAGCACGGTCCAGGATTTCATGGAGTTGACTTTCTTGTGACAGAGACCGATACAAATAAATAAACCAATGAATGAACAAGATAATTTGAGAGTTACCCGAATTGTAAAGAAAAGAAAACGGAGAAATGACTGGAGGTGGGAGAAGGGGAAATACTTGAAATCGGGTGGACGGGCAAGGTCTGTCTGCGGAGGTGACCTGGGACCCAAAAGTTGGTAAGATGGAAAAGGGCTTTCCAGAGAGCAGTACTGAAACTGTTTTATGGAGACAGTTCGCGGAATATTTGAAATTAGTCGAAAATCCACATTCAGTAATTCAACAAATACTCCACACCTACTGTCTTCACAGGATTGGATTAATTTGACACTAATGACAAGTTCACAACATAGGCCCAAGGATCCCATTTTCAGATGGAGGAAATTAAGGTTCAACTAGGTTAAGTAACTTATCCAAGATTATCTGCCCAAATAAGTTCACATTATTCCAAAGCCTGTGCTCTTAGAAATCAATGTTTTATTGTATCCCTATTAAACACTGGGAATAATTACAACCCTTTTCTTCCTCTGAAGTCAGGATCAGCCCAGTCTAGCTAAGAGAAAAACTTTCAGCAGCACAAGGAAGTAATAATAATAATAGCATCTAACATTTATTGAGTCCTTATTAAGTGCAAGATACGTGTTAAGCACAGGAGAGGTGTTTCACCTTATTTAATTCTCACAAAAACCCTGTGGTAGTTTTAATTATTGTTCCCAACTATTAACTTCCTCTTCCTGTTAAGGAACTCCCTACCTGTTGCCAAGTGACTGGCACCCCATCCTGTAGGAGGAGTGTCCTTTCTCACCTCACTGATATCAGGCTTGATCATGTGACTTGCTTTGAATGTGAGCAGAAGTGCCTTTCACGTCTGAGAAGAATCATTAAGAGCTATTATGTTTTTCCACCAGCTCTCTTGGTCTTTTTTATTTGTCTTGAGAAAGGCTCCATTTTAGTTTCATAGGCTGCTCAAGCGAATATTATGAAATGGGTCAGGTTAAACAATGGGAATTGGCTTTGAGGACAGGTCGTCGTCAAGGCAATGCTTTCTCTCCAAGACTGTGGCTTCTGGGGCTGGCTGCTGGCAACCCTTGGTCCTTAGCTTTTCACACAGCAAGGCTCATGGTAGTGTCCTCTGGTCTCTGCCTTCTCTTCCAGGTTCCCTTTCAACTTTTTGTTTCCTGTGTCTTTTTGTCTCTGAATTTCATTCTCTTACAAAGGACTCCAGTGATAGAATTAAGACTTCCTGACTGAGGTAGGTCACACCTTAACAGAAGTAGCCTCATCAAAAGGTCCTACACACACAGAATGAATTAGATTTAAAGAACCTATTTTGGTGCTGGGGAAAATGTAGCTGCCTCTTCCCCTTTGCCTCTGGACTTCTCTGGGGCCAGCAGCCGCACAACCAGGGTCCCGGTGCCGCGGGCTCAGGCGAGGAACGTGGGCTCCGTGTTCAACCAGCAGTTTGCAGGTGTCTGCGCCAAGGTGGCAGAGGACACTCTGGAGAACACAGCCCAGGAGGCAGAGGAGCCACAGGTGCTGCACGGAGCCGGCATCTGTTAAGTGGTTCAAGGTGTGCATAGGGTTCGTCTTCCTGTCCCTGACCCCCAGCATCAGCGTCGCGCTTGACCCCCCGTGGATGTCTTGTGCATCAGAGTAAGCTGCACATGGAGAGCTTCCAGAGCCTGAAGGAGAGTGAGGCAGTGGAGTTCACCTTTAAGAAGTCTGCCAAGGGCCTGGAATCTCTCTGTGTCACTGGACCTGGTGGGGTGTTCTGTATTGGGAGTGAGAGGCAGCCAAAGGGGAAGAACATACAGAAGCCCAGATCAAAAGGAGACAGATGCTACAAATGTGGAGGTTTAAACAATCATGCCAAGGAATGCAGGCTGCCACCCCGGCCCAAGAAATGTCACTTCTGCCAGAGCATCAGCCATATGGTGGGGTCATGTCCACTGAAGGCCCAGCAGGTGCCCAGCTCACAGGGAAAGCCCCCCTACTTTCTGGAAGAAGAAGAGATCCACAGCCCTGCCCTCCTCCCAGAGGCCCAGAATTAAGCCTATAGCACATGGGGGCAATCCTTTTGCAATTAGGAAGTTCCAAGGAGCAGGCATCAATCGGCAGAGTGGAGAAAGTAGGAGAGGGTGGTAGGGGGCAGCTGGCACTGCCGTGTATCTCAGGCTGGGGTCCATAGCATCACCCCCTCTTTCATCTTGGTGGGGGTGGGTGGTGAGGCAAAGGAACTCCAACCATGCTCTAGCCTGCATGAAATACCCTAGAATTTCTAGTTTTTTGACAGTGGCCTTGATAGGGAAGTTTTCCTTTGAAAGACAATTTATAAAAATTTCTCTTGCCAGAATGAAAAGATAAGAGCAAATGATGGACCCAATCCAGGAGCTGCTACATTCTGTGGGAGGGAATCTCTCAGGGGTGAAGCAGGGTTTTTCCATGTCTTGTCTCAAAACCCTCTCTTAGGACAGGGGGCTGGGAACTGTCCTAAGCAGTGGGTTGTGATGACAGGCGAAAGGGGTGGTTGGTGGGACAGCTGCAGACGACTGCTCCTAAGCTTGCTCCGACCCCATTCTGGGCCAATACAATTTTATTTATTTGCTCCCTTGGATAACTGCACCTTGGTTCCCACTTTCTCTAGGATGCCAACTGCACTAGCTGTGTGCAAATGATGGATCTTTTGCATTTTAACTTTTTTTTTCTTAATATAAATATCCTGGTTTTGTATTTTTGTATACTTTAATCTAAGGCCCTCATTCCGGCACCATGTTCTCAGGTACATGAGCAATGTCAGGGATAAGTCGGCAGCAGCTCCAGGTCTGCACAGCAGGAATACTTTTTTATTGTTGTTGCTTTATCACCACAAAGAACAACTGCTTGAACTACCTCATTTTTGCCAATTAGAGCTGGCTTTTCTGCCATAGCGTCCTCTTGAAATCCCTCCCATTTTAATTGGGTCACCCCATGACTTGATCTCCTACTGGAAAATTGGAAATTAATTTAAATGGGAAGATGGTGCAGAGAGGTTAGGAGAGGCTGGGCCAGGTTAAAGGTCAAGAGAAGAAGCCAAGATTAGGTGAGAGTTACCAATATATGTAATAAGGGATTCCTGTTCCCAACCTCTTAATCCTAGGGCACAGGGCTTGCTTGTGTGTGTGTGTGTGTGTGAGTGTGTGTTTGTGTGTGTGTCCAAGGATGGATGTATGAAGCAAAGACTAAAATTCTTAACCTTTCAAATTTCTGGACTTTTCCTGCTTGGCTTCCAGAGAGACCATCAGTGAAGGCTTCTTTGTGGCATCCGGAGCCAATGTCCTACCCTGCCACAGTAATGCTTATAGTGTCATAGTAGCTAAAGGAGAAAGGGGGTTTCATTTACATGCTGTGGGATCACTGCAAACCTACCTCACTGTGTTGAAATGGGGCAAATGCAATAGAACACATTGGGTGTTGTGTGTTTGATCCTGGGTTCTCATCTCCCCCAAATGCTGCCCCCTCTAGTTATTGTGTCTGGGCTTTGTAGAACTTCATGAGTCAACTGATTTGGTGATTGCTAGGTGGCCTAATTTGTGTAAATAGAATGTGTTGGTCTTTCACCATGTTCTTTTGGGGTTTTCATTGTTTACAAACTTATTTTTTGTGTGTGATGAAAGAAAAATAGCCAAAGCATCTTTGACAGAAAATTCTGCACCAGACAAAGAGATCTGAAACATGCTTGGGAGCCACTCTTTGAAGTGGGGATCTTGAACCATCCTTTCTCTTGTGTTCTCCTTCCCTTATTTCCTATTTTGGACTAGATTGTCTGTCCTAAAAACTTACCCCATAACCCCTTTCCAGCTCCCCCTCCCCAAACCTCATACACATAATTTTTGGGGTATCTCCACAACTCTTCAATGACTTATGCAAAAGACCTGAAGAATCTAGGGACCCTCCATCTCTCATTCCCAACCTTTTGAATTAAGACCATTCCTTGACATAACTCATGCCAAAAGTTTAACTCTGCTGTACTTGGATTAACCAAATCTACTTAATCCTAGGATAGAGAGAAACAACAGGTGGGGGTGGGGGGTGGTTCCATGTAGAAAGTGGAGGTAAGAGATTCAAAGAGGGAAGATGAATGTATATCCACATCACTCAGGAAATTTTATGCAGGTGCAAGAAACTTATGTCAAAGTGTCCACAAGATTGTTTAACAGGATATGGAAGAATGTAACTCCATGTTTACTGCTAGAAACCAAAGCTTTGTGGGGAATCTTGAATTTATGGGGATGAAGGGAGGGTAGGAAAGCATGTACCTGTCTGTTTCCCTAATCCCTTCCTCTCCTTCCTGAACTGCAGGAGACTGAGTCCCCTTGGGCTTCAGTGACCCTATCACTGGGTATGTTTATTTGATGGTTGGTTTTGTACTGGGTACTTCCTTCCCCTTCTGCTATCATTTTGTAACACATGCTGACCCTTTCCCCTTCCCTGTTTTTCCTTAGATAATACAATGAATAAATAAAGACTTATTGGTACCGGAAAAACAAAAACAAAAACATATTTTTCCAGGATATATACAGCTTCAAACCACCACAGGCACATCAACCTGAGTTCCAGAAAGCAGAAGAGATGTGGAACACAGCCATAGTCTACCTGCAGCAGCCCACATCTAACATCTCACGTGATGAGCAAAAAATAGACCTTTGCTATTAGAAGCTACTGATATTTAGGATCATTTCTTACACAGCCTTACCTAATCAAATCTGACTAATACATACCCCTATTTTACAGTTGAAGATACTGAGATGTTTAGTTACTTGCCTGTGTTCACAAAGGGCATCTAGTATTCAAACCTAGGTCAGTGTAACCCAGAAACCATCTGTTCCGGTTTGCTGAGGCTGCTGTAATGCAAAATACCAGAAATAGATTGGCTTTTATAAAGGGGATTTATTAGGTTACAAATGTACAGTTCTAAGGCCATGAAAGTGTCCAAACTAAGGCATCAACAAGGATACCTTCCCTGAAGGAAGGCCAATGGCATCCAGAACACCTCTTTCAGCTGGGAAGGCGTGTGGCTGGTGTCTGCTGGTCCTTTCCTCCCAGGTTGCATTTCAAAATGGCTTTCTCTAAAATGTCTCTGTGCTTCTTTCTCTCTTAGCTTCTCTCTGTCAGCCTCTGTGTATCCATGCTTGGACTTCTGTCTCTCTTAGTTTCTCTCTCTCAGCTCCTGTGCATCTTTGCTTGTTCTCCCAG
>PVKY010007884.1:0-14519 GCA_004027775.1 Bradypus variegatus
TCTCAGCCAAGCCTTTTTATGGCAACAGGTGGGCGAGGGAAAGCATGAAGGAAGCAGACTCTGCTCCCGAAAGGATGGCACCCAGCACCCCAGCCTTCCATCGCTCACTCCAGAGCCCCCCGGTCCTCGCCTCCTCCCTCCATCACCTCCAACCTGCCCACCAGCGAATCTGACAAGCTTCAGTCAGGCCACACGGAGAGCCCAGCCAGCGCCCACCCATCCCGGTCACCACGCTGGGGGCCTGCCACCGCCCCCTCAACACCGCCCGGCTGCCCGCTGGCCCCACCCTGCCCTCCTTAGCCCAGTGCCAGGGCCACCGCTTGAAACATCAGGCCTGCCGTCCCCTGCTCAAGACCCTCCCACAGCCCCCTCCTCACCCAGAGCAAAGGCCACACGGCTCCCAGGAAACCCCCACCCCCACCCCCAGGCCTTCAGAACATCAAGGGACAGTGTCACTGACAGCCTGCCCGCGAGGGCCCCTTGCTGAGCCGGGTCTTGGCTGCGTTCACTGTGCCTCCCACCGGCCCAGGAAGCAGGTGCTATTACAGGACCACGCACAGCTGGAGTCCCCTGGGATGTGATGGACTAATTCACACTTGAGTGTGAATGACTCATAAGGATTCCTCCCACTCTGCAAAAGAAAAACCTGAAGTGCACACAGCTTGCCGTGGGGGTGTGCAGGAGCCTGGAGGGAGGGGACCAGGACCCCTGATAATTCCTCAGCCTGGCCTTCAAGAGCTGTCCTGGGCCAGCCTCCACCTGAGTTCCCCCAGAGACCCCTATTCCAACCCCACCCCAGGTACAAGCCCCACCTAATCGCCCCTCCTTACATCTGCTGATCTCAGCCTCCTCAGTAGTGTCCACCTCCCGTCCCTGCCTGCTGACTTCTTAGAGGCGGACCAAGGATGTGCCGAGTATTCGCCTCCAGGAAGCCTCCCTGGATAAGCAAGCTTCCCATAGTTCTACCTGTGAACCCCTGAGCCTGCACCCGACCCTCCATCAGAGCCCACCCAGTGGGTGTGCTGGGGGTGCCCCTCCCTGTGTCCTGCCTCACCCGGCAGCCACACCCCAGCAGGACAGCCCAGCTTGGGATGCTTCTGGGCTCCTAGGCCGCCCCTTGGCCCTCGCAGCCCTGGATGCACATACTGGCCCAGGCAGAACGATCGGTGACCCCAAACACACACACCCACTCCTGCCACCAGGCCTCACCTTGACCCAGTGTCCCCCTGCAATGCACCCTTCAGGGCTCCCCTCAGCCGCTGCCTCCTCCAGGAAGCCTCCCTGCATCCTTCTCCATGCCCACCCCCACCCAGCCCCCAGTCTGCCAGGACCCCCAGGCCAGCCCCCTTCCCTCCCAGCTCAGCAGACTGGGGGCAGTGCCTGCGGCCCTGGGGGGCTCCGGTCTCAGACCGCAGTCGGGCCTGGGTCTCGCTGAGTTCCCGCTGCCGGGGGAGACTCGCACGTCCTCAGGCCTGCCGTCCCTGCGCGTGGGGCTGACTCCCCGGCCTCTCCCAGCGCTGGCCACGTCTGAGAGCCGCTCCGCAGCACCGGGGGCAGGGCCTCCAGGCTTCACACGCTCCCCGCTGTGCCGAGATGCCAATCGCCTCGCCCCAGCCTGGCGCCGGCCACGCTGAGTCAGAGCTTCCAGCTCAGGGCTGACCCAGCTGGAAACCTGGCCCTCCCGAGGGTCCCTCAGCTGTCCCCCGACCCTCCCCACTGCCTGGGCAGAGGGCACAGAGGCCCAGGGCAGCCTGTGGGTGAACCAGGGCTCCTGGAGAGGGTGGGTGCCAGGCTCCCCACCCTGCAAGGACGCAGCCTAGCCTGGAAGGGCTGGGTCCTGCCTCCGCCCACACCTGCTGGCCCTTCCCCAGCTCAGAGACCGCTCCCCCTGCACACCGCCCAGTCCTCCAGGAGGCCTCGTGGCCCCCTTGCCCCTCACTCGGAACCTCACCTCTAAACCTCCAGCCCAGATCTGCCTGGCCTGTAACCTACCCCCCAAGCGGAGAGGCTGACTGCCCCCACTCACCCACTTTCCTGCGCTGGAGGGTCCAGGGGCTGGTATGCTCACATTTTCATTCATCGAGCTCCTCCCAGGACTGCCCTGTACTCTGGTTGGTCCCAAATCGCTACCACCCTTGAGACCTGATGACCGGGACACCACAGCCACAGGAGCTTGGCCCTGCTCTCCAGGCCAGCTCTCTCGTCTGCCATGGCTGGTGTCCCTGCACATATACTGCTGTCTGGCTCGTTAGCCATGGCAGGGGGTGGGTGCTGCTCCCCGTCTGGTTCACCACCTAGGTGGTGCACCTAACCTCTACATCCACCACCGTCACGACCACCATCATCACCACCATCACCATCACCATTATCACCACCTTCACCTCTACCACCGTCACCACCATCATCACCACCACCACCACCACCACCACCACCACCACCACCACCATCACCACCACCATCACCACCATCACCTCTACCACCATCACCATCATCACCACCACCACCACCATCATCACCACCATCATCACCACCACCACCACCTTGACCATCACTCTCACCACCACCACCACTACAGCCCCTTCATAGTCAATCTAATTACCACGTGGTCACCCATTATCAGCATCATCTCCTCTAGCCTGACTAAGCACTGCTGTGACCTCGGCAGAGCCGTCAGTGTGACTGCCACAAGGACTGCCAGTGTCCTGGCCACACTAACAACAACATTCCACTAGCTGTTATTCAGACACCACTGGGTCCTATGTAGGGAGCAGCACAAATCTCGCAGGGCTCACCATTACACCCCGGCCTCCCCACCCTCCCAGCAACTCCCAGCCCCTCTGAGTCCCAAAGGCCCAGTCACCTCAGGTGAACTGAAGGACATCCCACCACCCCTGCTTCCAGCTGCTCTGCAGCAAGGCCGAGGAAGGAGAGCTGACACCCACAGTCCCTCGGCCCCCCCGCCAGCTTGGAAGCCCCTCCTTGCATCTGCCCTAAATCCTGTCCTCCTGCAATCCAGGTCTGTTCCTGATACTCTGTCCCCTGCAGAGCTGAGCAGCAACCAGTGGCCGCCTTCCCTCATCCAGCACAGACCCCTGGGCTGCCTGGGGAGAGGGGCTTTGATGAGGGCTTCTGCCGCAGCAACAGGCAGCGGGAAGCAGGCCGGTGAGGGCCGCAAGGGAGGGGGCAGCCGCATGTCCTGCCCCGCCCACGTGCCTGCTCTCGACCCCTGTAGCTGCCCCGGCCCCTACCATGCCTCTTCCAGGTGACACAGGCCATCCGGATGTGAGGTCACTCCCACCAGGGTGGGGACCCCGGTGTCTGCTCTGTGGCCATAGCAAGCATCGCCCCACTCAGAGCCTCGGGCTCTTCATCTGGGGTCTGGGGCTGGGGCCTGGTTGGAGCCGCCAGAACTGGGCATGAGCGAGCTTTAGACAGGACTTGGTGCACAGCAGGGGCCCAGAACGCGACAGCACAACCCTTCCACATCCCACCCGATTCCACCCCTGCCGGGTCACCTCCGAGGCCAGAGAGCTCACCCCGTGTGCACAGAAAGGAGAGTGGGGATGCCAGGGAGTGGACGAGGGGCTCATGCTGGCCCCCAGCCTGAGCGCCGCCTCCCTCCAGCCGCTTCTCTCTGCCCCCCACTCCCACCTGTCTCTGGACCCTTCACGCCCCCCACCCAAGTCCTCCCTGCCCCCAGGCTGTGCACACCTGCTTTGGGCCTGGGGTGCCTCTCCTCCCTCCTGCCAGGTGGACCCCAGCTCGGCCATCACGACCGGCTCAAGCCACCCCTGCTCCACGAAGCCCATCAGGAGCTGCCCCCGGGGTGGGTGCCTGGGCTGACTGGCTCACTGCCGTCCCCGAGCACGGGGCACAGGGGCAGGCTGTGGAGGGGCCTCCCCTGCCAAGCAGCCCTCCTGGACCGGGTGGGGATTCCCTGGGCTCTGGATACTCGGCACGCATCATCTCATCGGACAGCCATGGCCACCGCCTCGTGCAGGTGCAGAGTCCTGGCAGCCTGGGGGTGGGGGGTGGGGGTGGGCTCCCAAGGGAATGGAGCAGAGCCTGGGCCCTGCGGGAGCTGGTGGGATGGGGGTCTGGGCAGACAGGCTGGGCGCATCCTGGAGGTTCAGACATGACTTGAGTCCTGTCCCCACCACTGACCCCTCCTCACAGGCAGCAACCAGAGAAGGAAGCAGCATGGTGCTGGGCCAATACACAGAGTTCTGGGCAGGCCATGGATGGACAGATGGTGGAGTGAATGAACATGCACGTGAGCAAACAAACGAGTAAAGGAATGCATCAACAAATGAATCAAGTGAATAAATGAATGAATAAATCAACGAGTGAATGAACACATTGACAAGTGAATGAACGAATGAATGAATGCAAAATGAATGAATGAACAAATGAATAAACAAGTGAACCAATGAACTAATGAATAAATGAATGAGCAAATGAATCAAGTGAATAAGTGAATGAAAAGTGAATTAATGAATTAAGGAACAAATAAATGGATAAATGAATGAGCAAAATGAATCAGTGTATGAAACATACAGGTAAACAAATGAACAAATGAATGAATGAGCAAACAAATGAAAAAATGAACAAGTGAATGAGTGAGTGAAAATACGAGTGAAGGAATGAGTGAAATCCCTGCCAGGAGCTTTCCAAAGCAGGTTCCGTGTGCCGGGCCCTTTGGGCGCATCCTGCTCTGTGCCACGCGCACTCCTCCCGCAGCCCACAGGGCCCGACAAGACGCCTGCTCCTGCTGACCCCGAGGCTGCCCCTCAGGGCCCCCCAGCTCCCTGGCATGGCTGTGGCACCTCAGCACCCAGCACTGGCCTCCCCCAGGGCCCGTCCTCTCCCCAGCCTCCTCCCGCCCCCTGGGGCTGGCACCCAGCACCCAGATCCCGCTCAGCTGTGGGTCACAGTGCAGGGAGCAGCGGGTGACCCTGATGGAGGGCTCCCCGCCGCCGGCGCATCTGCACGTCCACCTGTCTTAGCCTCACACCTGCCTGGCAGCCTCTGCCCTTAGCAGAGGAGGGCACCGAGGCGGGGAGGGGCGCCTCGCCAAGGGGGGCCAGACCAGCACTGGCACCCGGCGGTCAGATGGCAGAGCCTGAACTTCAGCCCTTCCCCCCCCACAGGCAGGTGGTGCCAGGGCCATGGGGGCATGGGGGGTGACGCTGAGCGGGTCTTCCTGCACGGCCGCTGCCCGCTCAGCCACTCGAGGAGTGGACCCCCAGGGACCACCCGTACCGCCTGGGCCAGCTTCTCGCCCATCCAGAGCCAACCGGCAGCCTCGCCCAGTTCTGGCTGCAGAAAGCAGGGATGTGGCGGTACTCGGAGCCCACTGACTGCCCGCCACCCTCACCCCCACATCCCTGTGGACGCCACGCTTGCAACACACCAGCCCTCACCCGCAGAGCAGCGTCTGCTCAATGCCGGGACCCCCAAACGCTGCAGCACCCGCGTGGCGGGGAAGCCCAGGCCCCGGGGGCAGCTGCACGCAGTGTGCCGCAGCTGGGAGGCCACGGGCACGGTGCCCTCATGCTCCACACACACACCCAGACCGGGAACGCTGGCTCTGATGCCCCCTGGCATACCACCGCCCCTCACTGCTGCGGAGCCCCCTCCTCAGATAGCCCCCCCACGGGGCTGCTATGGGCCAGCCAAGGAGGCGAGCAGGGGAGGCCCAGGAGGAGCACTGGGGGGGAGGGAGCTGGACGGTGCCCCTGCATGGGGAGTGGGGCAGACACCCTGTCCCTGGGGGTGGGCTCATCCTGTCCCCCTGCACAGACAATGAAACTGGGCTCCTGAGCTGGAGGAGGGACCCCCTGACCCCAGCCCTACCCACGCAGGCCCCCCAGGGCGCACCTCGCGGCCGTGGGGGACAGGCCAGGCACTGTGCCTCCCTGTATTTCCTCCTGGGGGAGCTCCTCAGCCCCCATATCGGGGACAGGGTTCGGGGTGGGCTCCCTGGGGCGAAGCGTCCCTGGTGATTCACCTGTGGGGTGGGGCCAGGACCTAGCCGGGCCTGAGCAGGTGATAGGTGTGGGGGCCCTGGGGGCAGCCCGGGCTGCAGGCAGGACAGCTGTGCTCCGAGCGAGGGTGGGGCATTGCGAATGGATGACCGGATGCCCAGTCCCCCAGGATGGGCCGCCTTCAAGTGGCTTTTGTTCATTCTCTCCACAAATAGCTCCTGGCACAGGGAACAGGTGACGGAGAGCCAGCAACTGCCCTCGGGGGCTCCTGGGGGAGGGGCCGGGGAGAAACCCGCAGGGGCTGGGGTGGGAGGTGGGCAGAAAGGCCCCCTGGAGAGGCCCAAAGGCCGAGGCAGCCACGGGGGTCCCGCTCGAGGGGGCCCGACAGCTTCGGGGACAGGAGCGGGGTGCCCGGGGGGAGCCCTGGGTAGGCGGGAAGATGCTCACCGGCCACCCAAGGTCAGACGCATGACCCCGTGGCCCTGTCCTTCCCTTCTGGCTCCCAAACCCTGAGGCGAGCAGGGCAGGCCTGAGGCTGCAGCCCACAGTGGCCCCTGCTGGGCCCTGCTGCCCCAGGTGGCCCCCTCCCCCCTTTCCCAGGTGGGGGGAAACAAAGCAGCCACCTACCCCAGCCCCCTCCCCGGCGCCGGCCTGGGCCTTTCCCAGGCCACCAAAGGGGCCCTGTGTGAGCGCCACCCGCCCCCGCGGCCCCCATCAGGAAGCCTGGCTGGCGTGGGAGAGCTCGGGGCTGGGAACCGGCCGCTGACAGCCACCTGGGGACCCTGCCAAGTCTCCCTTCCGCTCCCCCCTCACTGCCCTCTCCAAGGAAACCAGTGTTGGCCAAGGGAGGAAGTGAGGCTCTTAAAGGGACCAGGAAATGCCCTTGGGCAGGACCCTGGGAGAGGGGCTGGGCCTGGGTCCCAAGCACCTACCCGGGAGCTCTGGGGCCATGGACGGGCCTGGGGGTCGGCGCCCAGACCGGAAGGGTCGCTGGCGTGGGCTCCCTGGCCCCCGTCTCCATCCCTGCAACACAGGCTGTTGAAGGACGGGGTGCCGGGAGCTCTGTGTGCATTAACCGAGGCGGTTCATCGGGGTCTGGCCCGGTCGGGCTTCGGAAGTGGAGCTCAGAGACGGGAGGCAGGTCACCCCCCGATGCTGCAGCCCGTCCTCAGGGCCGTGTAGGCAGAGAAACACGGGCCCCAGTCGAATAGGAGCTGCTGCGGGACTTCTCAGGGCCTCACAGACAACGCACATGTGGACGTCGGGGCACGGGGTGTGGCAGCCCGGAACCCTCCCCTCCTGGAGCTCTCAGGTGCTGGCACCGGACAGAGCACCCTCTGGGGAACACAGGCGTAGCAGGGCATGCGGCCTGGAGAGCACCCTCCTGTGCCCTGGCCTGGCCTGCCTCCCCCACACTGGGCACCACCGAGCCCTCACTTTCAAGCGAGGGCAGAGCAGACGATCTGTGAGAACCTTGCAGCTCGCGCCTTCAGACTCTCTGTTATTTTGTGCTTTCAAAGGAGTTAAAAAAGACTTCAAAGTGCTGGCCATCGGCCAGGAGCAGAGACCCGGGGAGTTGTCCCGAGGACCTCAGGGCTTGGCTCCCAGATGTGGCTCTGGTCCTACTCAACCCGCCAGCCACAGGCCCCTGACCCTCCATCCAGCACCCACCCACCCACCTCCATCCACTTCTCATCCTCCATCCACAGTCCACTACCACCGATTCATTTGTTGTCCATTGATCCGTCAAGTGTTCGTCCATGCAACTGCCCACCATCCCCCACCACCCACCCACCAACACACCTGCACTCAGGGTCCCTCCTCCTCCCACCCACCCACCCAGCCGCGGGGGTTACTCCCACCCACCCACCGTGAATCCATCCACCCACTTGCCACGCATCCATCCATCCGTTCATTCCCTCACTCACACACCCTTACTGACCCTCAGCTGGGAAACACTCAATTTGGGGCGTACAACTATGACTGGTACAGCCACCATGGCACACCCCAAGCCCCTGTGGGTTGGGACAGACCTGGTGGAGGAGTTATGGAGGGGATGGGCACAGTGACAGTGGTCCCTGATGGGTTGAACATGTGGGAACCCTGAGCCCCTGCCCCATCTTCCTGCCAGCTTCCCTCCCTCCCTGCCCCTCCCCAGGGCCTTGCTGTCCCTGACTGGGCTGGGGAAGGGTTGTGGGGGAGTTGGGGCCTCCCAGCCACCTGGCAGGCAGGGTGCAGAGAGGGTGGGATCTGGTCCTGTAACTTGGATGCCCAGGATGAGGGGACCACAGGGTCCAGTGTTCACAGGGCACTGGCAGAAACCCCGAGTGCGGCTGTTGAGTCCATACGTGCAATTGTATCGTGAGGGGGGGCAGTCTGCAGGGTCTGCGCTGGTGGGTGGAAGCCTGACTCACTGATTTCCATAAGCGAGTGTGTCACGTGGCAGTGTCACATGTGGCTGAGGGAGGAGGCAGCCCTGCAAGTATGTGTCAGGTGAATCATTAAATGTGAAAACACACAAGCCATCCCAGGGCAGAAACAGGATCAGGGCTCAGCCTGTGACCAGGGTCAGGGCTCAGTCTGTGACCAGGGTCAGGGCTAGCCTATGACCAGGATCAGGGCTTAACCTGTGACCAGGATCAGGGCTCAGCATGTGACCAGGGTCAGGGTTCAGTCTGTGACCAGGTTCAGGGCTCAGCATCTGACCAGGATCAGGGCTCAGCCCATGACCAGGATCAGGGCTCAGTGTGTGACCAGGATCAGGGCTCAGCATCTGACCAGGATCAGGGCTCAGCATGTGACCAGGATCAGGGCTCAGTGTGTGACCAGGATCAGGGCTAGCCTATGAACAGGATCAGGACTCAGCCTATGACCAGGATCAGGGCTCAGCCTGTGACCAGGGTCAGAGCTCAGCATGTGACCAGGATCAGGGCTCAGCCTGCGAACAGGATCAGGGTCAGCATGTGACCAGGATCAAGGCTCAGTATGTGACCAGGATCAAGGCTCAACCTGTAACCAGGATCAGGGTTCACTGTGACCAGGATCAAGGCTCAGCATGTGACCAGGATCAGGGCTCAGCATGTGATCAGGATCAGGGGTCACCGTGACCCAGGTCAGTGCTCAGCATGTAATCAAGGTTAGACTCCATCCATGAACAGGGTCAGGGTTCACTTGTGGATCAAATTCATGGACCCAAGACGTCCCTATGTCTCAGCTGGTGGTCACTGACCACCCCCCATTCCTCCACCACACACACAAGACCCTTTCCCCGAGTGCACCCAAGCTCTGGTCCACACCAACAAGATGACCCCCTCACACTGGTGGAAGCCGGCCTCATGCTGCCCTGGGCCCTGTGGCAGGTCACTGGAAACACATAGCGGGCCAGTAATGCACAGCGTAACGGGGTGCCAGGGCTGTGTCAAGGCGCCGCGTTGGGGGCACGGGTGTGAAATGGTGCCCAAGGTGTGCTCAAACCCACAGACAGCCGTGGGCTCCTTCCCCGGGTCTCGGCTGCCCGGAGCCCCATCACCCAGAGGACAAGCAGGGGTGGCGGAGCACGGCCAGGGCACCCCCGCTCCACCACCACCAGGGCCTGGCTGGGCCCCAAGAGAGGAAGGGCAGAGGGAGGCCTCAGCGAGGCAGACAGACGGACTCTGGGCCCGGGCAGGGAGCTGCGGCGCCGAGAAGGCGAGGTCTGTCCCGGGTCACCGCGTCGGGGCGGCACGAGCACACACAGTCCCGCCGGCCTGCGGGGGTGCCTGGGGGCAGGCGGCACCAGGCAGCAAGGGGGCCTGGGCAGAGGGGGAGGAGGGGGCACCCGGGGAGGAAGGTGGGTGGGCCTCAGCCGCCACACTCTCCCACCTCCTCTCCCCAAATCCTGACCCTCCTCGCCTCTCGGGGTCCACTCGCACCTCAAAACCTTGGCACAAACCCTCCCTACTGCCTAAGCTGAAGCCCCTCCTCACCGCCCCTCTGCCTCACTGTGTCTGGGTGGTCGTGGGGTGCCCTGCGAGCTCTCACCCCTCCCCAGGTCCGGCTGGTTCCCTCTGGCTCTCACAGGCACCTGCCCACACTTTGCACCCATTGCCCACCCACACCCCGGCTAATTCCCCCAGGCCACGCCCAGTGCCGGGCGGCCCCTGCAAACCTGGACACCGAGGTTCGGCTGCTGGGGCGTGTGGGGCAGCCAGGGACGTGCCCACCCCGTCCCCCAGCTCCAGGGTCTGACCTCGGTTCCCCTTCCTGACCTTGAACCTCCCTGGGAGGGAAGTGGCCAGTGGGGCTGTGGAGGGCCAGGCCTGGGCGGGCACCGGGAAAGGCCGTGCAATGACACAGATGGAGAGGGTGGCACCCTGAAACGAAACTTGCAGCCCTGCCCACTGGGTCATCCCCAAGCCCCACCCTGGAGGCCGGCAGGCCCCAAAACCCACATGGACTTACATGTCCGCTTCGTCCCACAGGATACAGGTCTGGTTGGTGGTGCCCTGCAGACGGGAGGAGCAGGAGTCAGGGACACCCACAGGCCCCACCGAGCCTGCCCAGGGCCCACCCGGGGTCACTCGGGGCCTGGAGTCACCCGGCACATGGACGCTCTGCCTCCACGGGCCCCGTCACGAGCTGCCACACTTTACTAGGAAGCAAGCAAGGCCCAGGGCTGGGAGGGGACACCGCCCCCACATGGCTGTGGGGCCGTGGGCAGGTCTGTCCCGTCTGAGCCTCAGTTTCCCCCGGATTCAGAAGCCCAGCTTCTTGCCAAGAGGGGCAGCAGGCAGGGGTCAGGCGGGCACACAGCAGGCCCCTGGGTAACTGCTCCAACGGCCCGGGGCTCCATTGGTTCGTCCTGCTGGGCACCCGCCTGGGGACAGTGGAGGTGGGAACATCTTGACACTCGGCACTCCAAGGGGCTGCAGGCTCTCAGCCTTCACAGGAACAACTCCATCCTCACCCAACCCAGGAGGTGGAAACTACAGTGCTCCCATATGGTAACTGAGGGACCTGTGCACAGAGAGGCTGAGTAACTCGCCCAAGGTCACACAGCCTGAAGGGCAGGGCAGGGTTCTTCCCGGAGCTTCCCGCAGCCCAGGCCTGGGGGTAAGCCCGGGGGACTCAGCCCCATCTCTCTGAGGTCAAAGGAGCAGAGGACAGTGGGGTCCGCACTGATCCCTGCTCCCGGAGGCCTCCAGCGAGCGAGGACACTGCATTCGAGCCTCGTGTAGTCACAGCTGCCCCAGCCCCTCCCAGGCATATGTGCAAACTGCACCCTAGGGGCCTGCCTGGGGTCACGGCCCAGACCCCAGGCCCCTGCCCCAGGAGGCTCCAAGCCGATGCTCACACTAAAACCCCAGGACTCTGGCATGGGGCTGCCTGAGCGGCTGCGGGCTCTGGCAGGGGTTGTCCCTCGTGCTTCCAGCCTCCCAGGTGACTACAGGGACTCCAGAGGCCAGGGACCCGGTGTGAGGGGTCAGCAGGGCCACCCCCGGGTGGTCTGGGGGCCAAGAGAGGCCAGGGCAGGCTCTCCTGCTGGACGGGTGCGCCCCTCCAGCCCAACAGGGGAGGGCAGGGGAGCAGTTAGAGCTTGGGCAGCAGAGTGAGCACGGCCTGAATCCCAGCTCCCACGTGGCCTGCTGTGTGACCCTGGGCCAGTCACTGTGCGTCGCTGAGCCTCTGTGTCCCCAGCTCCAATTCAGATGCAAGAGCAGCTCCCGCAGGCTGAGGCAAGGAGTGTTACTCTCCGAGAAGCGTGAGCACACACTCCGCAGGGGGCACATGGGCGGTGCACACACACATGCAGACACACCCGCATGTCAGTGCACACACAGAGGTGCTCACGTTGTACATGTGGGCAAACTCGATCTCCAAGGGCGTGAGCAGGGAGCGCGGTGGTGGCTTCACAGTCACGGAGATGACCTTGGAGTTCAGGATGGTCGTGTTCCTGGCAGAGAAGGGGGCAGAGACCGCGTCAGGGAGGGCCACGCCCGACCCCTGATGCGCTCCCCGGGGCCCTGGCCCCTTTCCTGAACACCTGCCCACATTCGGCACCCAGTCCCACTCTGGCCCCTCCCCCGCCTCCTGTGACCCATTGGTGCCCACCTCTGCAGTGCCAGGAAGCTGCCCAGATTCCGGTAAAGCACGGTGCCAACCACAAACACAGAGGATTCATCAGTCTCTGGAAAACAGCACGCCGTCACCAGAGAGTGGCATGCCCGGCCGAGCCTGGACCCTGCACCAGCTTGCTGTGGCCCCGGGCTGGGACAGCCCTCCCTGGTTTCCATGGCCCTACCTGCAAGGTGAGGGGCTGGAGGGGCACCAGGGGGCCGTGGGGCAGGGCCTGCAGTGTGCCGGGTTGTGCCATGACTGTGGCTGCCCCCAGCAGTGGCCAGGATGGCCCCCACACAGGTGCAGTGCTGCCGTCAGAGCCGGCGTGGCTGCCTAGGGTCCCGCAGGGCAGACACAGCCCTGCCCCTGGAATGTCCCCCAAAGAGACATGGGGGGCAGGCAGGACCAGGCTTCTCTTCTGGGCAATCTGAGTTACTTGCTGTGCGACTGCGTGAGACCCTTCCCCTCCCTGGGCCTCAGCTTCCCTATCTCTGCTAGGAGGTGGCCCATCCATCCATTCCACAAAGGGTGCCCAGGAACCCCCTAAGACTCAGAGAAGGCAAAGGAGGACTTCCTGGAGGAAGTGGGACCACCTCGGCTACACTGAAAGAAACAGTGAGGCCGCCCTCTCTCTCGAAGCAGCAAGCTAGACTCCAGAAGGAACTTCCCAGCATGGGGGAGTCCCTGAGACTCTGCAGCCCGTCTCCCAGTGGGGCCCTCCCGTGCCCGGGCCCCTCACCTGCCAGCCCCGTGGAGAAGACGCTCTTGGAGACGGTGACTCTGTCTTCTGGTACCTTGGCCCAGTCGCCCGTGGCCCGCCAGCCCTTCATGGGGAAGCTGATGTCTGAGGCCCTGCTGGCCGGGAGCTTGTGGATGCTGAGAACTGGGCGGGGCCGGGGGCAGCAACAGAGACAGACAGACAGAGCAGCCGTGTGACGAAGGAGCCACACAGAGCTGGGGACGGTGGCCCAGGGGTACCCACGGCCCAGGGGTGCCCAGGGCTCAGAGGTGCTCACAGCTCAGGAGTGCTCAGGGCCCAGGGGTACCCACGACCCAGGGATGCTCAGGGCTCAGAGGAGCACGGCTGCTGCCTGACGCTCACCTCCTCCCCAAGGCCCAGGGCCTCTGTGACTCCCCGGCCTCAGTCTGCAGCCCCTGCCTTGGTCCCCGGGTGCTCCCAGGCTGCAGCGCCCCAATCGCCCCTCCCTTATGGGTTCATACACATGCTCCCTGCTCCCTGGGTCAGGGGTGTCTCCCAAGAGCACGGTGGGGTTACAGGGGGACAGTGAGGTTGCAGCAGTTGTGGGCGGGCTCTGGTCCTGACAAGACAGAACCTCAGGTGGGAGCTGGGCCCAGAGTGGCCACTGAGGGACCCTCAGGGGACGGAGGGCCTGCCTCAGTGCCCCTTCCCCATCCATCTCCAGCTCCAGGACCCTGGTTTTCTGAGACGGTCCCTGGTAGGGGGAGGGGATGAGCCGGCAGAGGGGCAGTGGGTTTGGAGGAGAACGTGGTTTGCTGGGGAACATGGCCCCCACTGAGCTCTGCTGCCCCAGCTGCCTCCCTCAGCACCCGCCCCCCAGTGCCTCCCCAGGCAGACGCTTGGCCCCTGCGTTGGGTGCCTTGGCCGGCACCGTGTGAGCCCTTCACCTGCTCCGGGGCCAGGAGGCCAACCCTAGGCCTGGGTGGCCTCCCAGGGGCAGACGGGGCTTCCCTCAACCCACACGGAGCGAGGTGACCCCAGATGTGGGCGGAGGGGGTGGGTCCCCCATTGCCTGGGTCTGCCGTGCCCTGGCCTTCCTGACCGCGGCCTATTCTCCATTCTCCTCCACGCTGTCCCACAGGCGGCTCCCCACGAGGGCCCAGGGTCAAGGATGGGCCTCCGGCAGCACGTGGCCAGAGCTTCGTGGGTGTGTGCCCCTGCGAATGTGGCCCCTCATCTCACACATCTGCTGGGAACTGACTACGCCCAGGGGCTCTTCTAGGAGCTGGGGGTGCTGCAGAGAACGAAACAGGCCAGATAGCCCTGCCCACTGCAGTGGGTACTTGGGAGGTGGTGAGAGGGGCCAGGCAGGGAGCGTGTAGGCACAGGACCCTGTGAAGAGGGGCTGGGGGGGCATGCTTTCAGATGGGGGCAGGAAAGTCCTCTGTAGGATGGGGCATTTGAATGATGACCTCCAGGAAGTGGGGCTGCCAGGCTCTCAGGACAGCAGTGTTCCGGAATGGGGAGAGGGGAGAGCACAAAGCCCCGGGGCAGGCGTGAGCTGGACACCCCCAGGGAGCTGCAGAGGCAGGGGGAGAGGGCTGCAGGGATGGGGACTGTGGAGTGGGCAGGGCTGGTGGATGGGGGCTGAGGGGTCTCCTCGGGTGCCCTCTGCCGATGGCTTCCACCTCCCAGTGAAGTGGGTGAAGGCCAGCACTGAGCATGAGGGGCACGGG
>PVKY010007885.1:0-14527 GCA_004027775.1 Bradypus variegatus
GGTGCAGCTCATGTACGCCAGGCACCGGGCTTGGCTTTGGACACTCAAAACAATAATAGACTCAGTGTATAAGCAGATGTGAACCCTGCCAGCCTCAACGGCCCCTAGGACCCCGCTTATTTTCTGCTCAAAGCCCGCTGCTTACCTGTTACATTTAAAACGGAAGGAGAGGGAGCGGGTCCCCCAACCTGCGTGCCCCCTCTCCACCAGACAATGGTAACAGGTTCGGGGGGACCCACAGCTTCGCAAGACAGTTGGAAAGGAGCATTGGGAGGCACAGCCAAATCTTTCGGCTCCACGGTAAAAAATGGCACACCTAGGGAGAGAGGGGTGGAGGTCAGGGAGTGAGACTTGCCACCCCCTGTCTTTCTATTGCCAGATCACAAGTTTGCTTCAATGTGAAGCCCTCCATGCTGAAAGACCCCTTCAGATAGGGTCAATTACAGAACAGATATGTAGCTTCCAGGGGTGGAAGGGGCTTCTTTTATGCTGCCCCCTTCGGCAAGGCAGATTCTGCTAAGGACAGCTCCTACACTCCCTCCCCAGACCGGCTCTGACAGCCCATCTCAGAGTAAGGGAAGAAGCCCCGAGGTGGGGGTGGGTGAGGGGGTGGGGAGCTGGAACTGGGGGAGGGGTGGGCCTGTGCTTTAGCAGAGTTCTGCTGGCAGGCCCCAGCTCCTGTTCAGGGACCTTTGTTACTTTCTTAGTCACTTTGTTTTCCTGGGCTGAACAGCTCTGAGCTCCCACAGCTGTGGAGCCTTCCTCCCCTCCCCCATCCCTTCCCCTCCTGGCCTGGGCGCTTGGCAGAACAGGGTCCAGCCCCAGATGGGTGCTTGAGGCTTCCTGCTTAGACAACTGAAACAGACTGCATTCCATAGGTTGTGGGACCTGGTTGCCCCCTTGGCTGTCAGACACTGGACTTCAGAGGGTGAACCTGGAGCCAGGTGCAATCACGGGCAGTGCCAGAAACCAGTGGGACAGCCCAGCTTCCACTGAGGGTTCTCTGCCGAGGTGTGGTCACCAGGAGACAGCACCTGCCCATGTGGCTCTGCCTCCTCACCTTCTACTGTGAGCCACACTGGCTGGGAGATCTCGGTTTCTCCCCCATCCTCCACCTGGCACCAGTACCGGCCTGCATCAGAGCGCTCCACTGACTTCAGGCTGTGGAAACAGGACACCAGTTTTGCCTCCCAGGATCAAGGTGGGAAGTCTGCCCCCACTTCTGGAAGCTTCCATAGGTTGCTAAAAAACGAAAACCAAAAAAAACAAAAAAACCCACAGACCTCTGGGCATCAGCACAGCCCCCAGTTCCCAAGTCCCCGGAAAAAGCACAGCCGGCTCCGAGGCTGGCTTCCTATACCTCCTCCCACACAGCCCTGCACCTGAGGAAGCCGATCCAGTGCTGCTCGTTGACGGGGATGTACACCTGGTCCATACTCTGGACCACAGCCCCATCCTTCACCCACTGTATCTCAGGGTCCTCCATCCCCTCCACACTGCAGTTAAGCTTCACTGGCTGCCCCTGAGACACTGTCAGCTTCACCGGGGCTCCCATGAGCTTTAGGCCTGAGGAGCAGAAAAGAGACTGTGTCAGCCTGCTTGAGACAGACTCTGCCTCTGGAAATAGCCCCCATTCCCTTCCAGAACCTAGCTTCCGTGTCAGGGGGCTCATTCTCAGCCAATGGCCAAGAAGGCAGAGGCAGGATAGCATGAGAGAGAAGGTGACATGGTCACAGGCTGGGGGAAGGGACATGACAAGCTCTTGAGGCACTATTTCTGTCACAGCCTAGCTCCCCCCAGATTTGAGGAAGATACCTCATCCCCATTCCCCCCTGCTGGGCAATTTAAGTTCAGTCCCAACCACCAAGAGGAAGGCAAGCCAGGTTGCAGGAGTCTGGTGGGTCTTGAAGCCAGGCTGGAACAGTGGGGAAGTTCTCACCCAGCCGGGGCAGGCACTGCCCTAGGAGTGACTTCTAGATCCAACCAGTACAACAGGCTGCCAGCTCTCCACCCAAGGTGTCAGTCCAGACCCTGCACTGCTGCCAGCACCCACTGTACCCCACCCTACCAAATGAAGGAAGGCTGAGGAAGGGAAGGAGGGGGTGCTCCCCTGAAGTGGAGAACATATGGCTGTACAACCACGTCAGATCAAACACATGGCAGCCTTCCTGGCAGCCGCCTGCTCTATTAATACCTGAGTGTATGCAAGGGCGGGTGCTAAGAAGGTAGGAGGCAGAACAGGGGGATGGAGCCCAGGACCCCCAAGCCACTGTCACACCAGCGGGGGCCATGGAGGTGGTCTGGGACCCCACTCTGAGCACATACACACACACACACACACACCTCTCCTGGTCTACAGGGATGTTTGTTTGTATGCAGAGAGGGATAGATGAAGTGTCACCATAGCTGGAATCCAATACTGCTTCTTCCTGCCCTTTGCTGTGTGACTCTAGCCAAATTCCTGGGCTCTCTGAGCCTCAGACATAACCTTTCAGCTTGTAAATACCTGTCATGCTCTTTCCCTTCTCTTCCCTGAGGGTCTGATAAGGCAGGGAATGCTGTTTCTAGAGCAGCTCCGGTAGCTGATGCCCTGGCCTGTGTCTTGCCTACTCCCTTCCCTCTCTCCAGATCAGTCATGGGACAAAGAGGACAGCTTCAGACCTCATATATGACTAGCAGTCTGGGGGGATGTGTAGCATGAAGTTGGGGAATCCGAGGGCTGCATGGAGCACTTGTGCAACTGGCAAATGCCTCAGTGGCTATGTGGGAGCACAAGGCTAACCTCCACAAAAGACCAGCCACTGTGTCCCAGCCCATCCGCTCCAATATTCCGCCTTTCAGGAAGCTCTGGATGGGCACAGGGGCTAGAGCACGACCAGATGTTTTTTGTGACTAGGCACCCTTACAGCCCTTGTATCTAAATGGTATAGGGGTGTCCCCTTGGGTTTGTAGCTCCAGTCCCTGTGGCTTCAGAGTGGAACCTTCATGAGTGAGGTGGGCAGAACAGGGTCCCCAGGACTGGGGAGGGGGTTGTAAACAGAACTAGGAACAGCGAGGCGGGAAAAACCAGTCCCTACCCCCACGTCCCCCTGCCACCGACCACACAGCCCATGCCCCCACTCCCTTCGCTTCCACCCTGCCCAGGGTGCAAGAAAGTTGGGGGAGGGGCCCCAACCCGAGATCTGGCAGAGAACCCACCGCTGTGTCCCTGCCCCCAGCCCCCAAGCCTCGGCCTTCCAGCTTCGATCCCCCCACCCAAATCTCTGGCCCTCTCACGCCCGGGTCTCGCCAGGCTGCTGTCCCTGGACTCCTACTCGCGGCCGCGCCCCTCTGCAGCCCCCCGCTTTCCGCCGCCCCCCGGGCCGGCCCCTACCTGCGGCAGCGGGCTCCGGGAGCAGTAGAGCGGCCAGACCTGCCAGCAGCAGTAGCGGTGGCGGCGACAGCGGCAGCGGCGGGAGCCCCGGCTGCCCCATGCTCCGCCTCAGCGCCATCGGCGGCGACGCCGCACCATGCCGGGCCGGGTCCGGGAGCGAGGAGGGAGGAGGGAGGAGGGAGGAGGGAGGTGGAAGAGGGGGAGGAGGAGGGAGGAGGGGCGGGGGCCGGCCCGGAGGTGGCGCTGGGCCGGGTGCTTCTGAGCCCCGCGCCCGCTCTGAGTCGCGGCAGCCGCCGTCAGCAACGCGGGGTCCTCGTAGCCGCTCCCGGGCCACCGCGCTCCTTCCTCAGCCGTCGCCGCCGTCGCCGTCGCCGCTGATTCATGTTCATCTCGGAGCTGCCGCCTCCTCCCCGGCCTGCCCGCAGCCCGAGCTCGTACCGCCCCCCGGCGGAGTCCCGGTCGGCTCTCTCATAGCGCCCACCAGCGCCGCAGCCAGCTGGACCTCCCCCCACCCCGGCCTCTACCTCCAGATCACCCTAGCCACCCAATCCCGAAACCTAGGACCTGGCTCAGTTCCCAAGATGGGTAACCCGGCCACGCCCCTCCTTTCCTAAATACACCCCAGCAACTTTTCAAATCCAGCATTTCCGATCCTTCCCTCAAAACGTCGCTGGAAGCCTCCACCACACCCCAACTTCTGTCCAGACTCTTATATCAGCACCCAGCACCTCCCCTCCTCTCGGGACTTAAATCACTTCAGCCCCCTAGGAATGCCCAACTATCAGACTCCCCCAAATTGCGGTGACATGGGACTCCCCCGACAGGATCTGCTCTTATTCCAGACATGTCACTTCGTGCCTCTTCCAGGAGACATTCACTCAAATTCAGCACATTCTGGCTCTGTTACCCACCAAGTATCTTCCTACCCCCAAATGACCATTTTCCCCAGCCCCCTCCCCAGCACGTTTTCCAACTTGAGCCTTGGGCCTTGAGTTTTCCAAGATCTTCTTGGTAATCCCCCGGTTTTAACTGGTAACCCCGCTGCTACACCACCCAGGCCACAGCCCAATTCCCATATATCTTTGGGGGCTGTCAGCATTCTTCCTAGTTGATTCCCCTGCTTCTACCTCTCATTCCCCCAAGGCATGATGTGAAGTCAGCTGTGTCCTCACAATGTCAAATAAAACATTACATGTTAGTAGATCACTTTAGTATATCACATAGTAAACATTCCATAAATAGGCAGATGTGTGTTAAATGAAGAATTGCTTCAGAGCTTAGCCAGCCCCACAACCAGTAATCACAGGGGTGGCCATACCCCAGGACATCTTGTCAGGCAGGTACAAACTGGTTCCAAACTCAGCCTACCAAGGGTGTCCCTCCTCTGTCCTTTCCTCCACCTGTTCCCTGGAGCTCACCCCACTGGTCCCTTCCTAGAGTTCCTTCATGGGGAGGAGGGCCAAACCACTCAGCCCCCATTGCTGCAGGCTTACTGGATCTTTCCAGGGATTCTCCTTGTGAGCAGCAGCGGGCTGCCTCTTCCTCCACTTGGCCCTACCAGTGCTTGTTTATTAATTATACTAATGATAACAACAACAGAAGTGCTGGTGGCAGCCTCAGACCCAGGTAGGGGCGCCCCCAGGCGGCAGCACAGGAAGAGACTTAAGAACTGCTGTCCGAGTTGGGTAGCAGGAGGCTGAAGTTTCTCTTTAGCTGAGTGCTCTACACTGTGGGGTCAGCTCCAGGACACTTTCTTAGGGAAAAGACTTGCTCTTTTCCAGAACCCACAGCTTCTGATCTAGGGCTGAGTCAGATCAGGGCGGTCTGGGGCTGAAGCCAGCCTCTGCTGCAATGTGGCTGCTGCAGCCCTGCACTTGGGCACTTGTCAGTTCTCACTTCTCAAGGCCCTCTCCCCCACCTCTCCTCTCTAGAGGGGACTCCAACTTGCCCGTGAAGGTGAGGTTCTGCCTTCTGCCTCTTGGCTCTGGCTGATGGGCTAGTCATGCTTTTATTACCCAACATTGGAAAGACTCCCCCTAAAGGATGTTGAACTCAGAGCCCAACCCCCAGCTTTCCACTTCCTTTACTCCCCTCATTCTCTCTCCATCATTTCTTGAGCTCAGAGACAAGTCCCAGCCCAAGGACTGACCTTTGCCACTAGTGAAAATAGGCTTCCTGGCCATATATGGATGCCACTGCACTTTCCACTCACAGCCTTGACAAACTTCTCATGCCAGCTGCAAGCCTGAGACACACCACTGTTACTCCTGAGCAGCATACTCTCCAAGTGGGGTAGCGAGCCATGAGTTCCTGCTTCTTCTACCCCTGATTCTGAATCCCTCTCTACTCTTAGGGCCTTGATCTTCAATGTAGGTAGGTCCAGGTCCTCCAGCTTTCCAAAAGACAGTATTTGGCCTCCTGCACTTCACAACTCACTCGCCTTGCTTATCTCCCCTATCATTCCCTCTCTCTGGGCACAGTATAAGAATGTACTTCTTAAGGGTATGTGAGCAGGTGCGATTTTATGGAAGAAGTGTGTAGGTGGATGAGAGGGTGTGCATTTGTGCAACTCTAAATGTGACTGAAGCTTTGTGGGTGGATGGGAAGAAAGTGTGCATGTGTGTGTGTATGCGTGTGTGTGTGTATGAGAGAGAGAGAATGGGGGGTGTTGGCTGCCTGTGCAAATACAAGCCTGCAAGAACTCTTTGCTCTCTTCCTTTCATAAATGCATTGCTTGGAAGGAAACTAATCAAATACACAGGAAATGTATTTGGCCTAACGCAGGAGCAGCTGTCCAGGAGTTCCTGTCCTCAGAACAGAAGAGAGTCAGCTCTGCTCTTTCCCAAGTGAGCAGGAAGGGGCCCCAGGGGTAGAAAGGAGCTGGGTGAGAGAAAGGGCCAGTAACACTACCATGCTTTGGATGAGGACAGGTTGAGCCCTGGCATCTCCCTAATCATGAAACAGGTATCTTCCCACTCTCTGCCTTTTATAACCAAGAACTCCCCAAGGAGGTGGAGGATCCAAAGAAGACAAAGACAAACTTGGAAATAAAAACCACCTGCCCACAGTAGCAGGACACCCTGCTGCCAATTCCCAGCAGTCTCAGGAAGCAGCTGCTTCAGCTTTTTCAGAGTTGGGCCTCCTACACCCCTCACAAAGACCAAAAGATAAGAGAATCAAGAGGCCTACCAGGAGGGTGAGCTGGGGGGTCACAGCAGTCTCACAGACCCTGTGACCAGGAACCTGTTCTTTCCCATCTACTGGCTTATGGTGGTTTAAAGCTGTATGTATCCCAGAAAAACATGTTCTTAAATCTAATCCATTCCTGTGGTTCTGAACCTATTGTAAGTAGAACATTTGGATGAGGCTACTTCAGTTAAGGTGTGACCCACCTCATTCAGGATGGGTTTTAATCCTATTACTGGAGTCCTTTATAAAAAGAATGAACTCAGAGAGAGAAAAAGCCACAGAAGCAAGAAGTTGAAAGCAACAAAACCTGGAAGAGAAGGGAAAGACCAGCAGATGCCTCCATGTGCCTTGCCATGATCAGAGGAACCAAGGATCACCAGCAGCCAGTCTTTGGGAAGACAGTATCACCTTGATGAAGCCTTGGTTTGGACATTCTCATGGCCTCAAACTGTAGGCTAATAAATCCCAACTGTTTCAACTGATCCATTTCATGGTATCTGCTTTAGCAGAAACTAAAACATGGCTTCAGAGGTAAGAGTTCACTAATTCTATTTAAGGAATGAGACAGGCCACATCACAGAGAAGAGAGAATCTCTGCCTTGGGGAATTGTGGTTATACTGGCTATAGGTGTGATTCCAGGGGCATTGGGAACTGTTGCTATATATGCCAAATGCCCCCATCCTGAAATTACTAAGCCAGAAAGAATGCCATTCCAGGCACTCTTTAAGGTTTTCGGGACTACTGTTGACTTGGGCTTATCATACTGTAGTCATTTGGCATATCTAGGTGAAGCTTATGTAGGAGAAACCTCTAGGATAGCCTCTTGACTCTATTTGAATTCTCTTAGTCACTGAAACATTATTTTGTTGCCTTTCTTTTCCCCCTTTTGGTCAAAAAGGCATTCTCAATCCCTTGATGTCAGGATCAGGCTCATTCCCAGAATCCATGTCCCATGTCACTGAGAAGACTCATTCATCTGGGGGGTCCTGTCCCACACCAGGGGGAGGGTGATTAATTTATTTGCATAGTTAGGCTTAGAGAGATAAAGTCCACATTTGAGCAAAAAAAGGGGTTCTTTGGAGGTGCCTCCTAAGCATAATTATAGGTGGGCTCAGCCTCCCTTTTACAACCATAAGTTTCACCCAAGCAAGCCTCAATAGTGAGGGCTTGACTTATAAATTAGGGGGTTCCTAAATTCACATAGCATATGTCATGTCCACGATAATCCATCCATTTCTCACATTATCATCACTTAGTTGTACAATCCTCATCACTCTACATTTTAAACAATTCTCATGACCCAAAACACCTCTTAGCTCTTGTCAGCCCTTAATTATTTGTCCCTAGTATTTACGTGGTACCAGTAAGGTATTCCTATTAATTATAGTCTCTAGTATGCAATAGGAAGATTTTCCCCATATACCCTTCTATTTTCAATGCTCTGTGCTACTGTCATACCTTATAAGTATCATCATGCAAGCACATATCTCTATTTGTGGTGCTGATTTGTGGAAACATGACTTTAAACAACCCCTTTCAATCTTATTTACCTTCAATACAGGTCTGATACTTATAATCCTATTAACAATCATCACTCTTATCCATTCCCATACCTTAGAATGCACCATCATTAACATATCTGAACATATTAGATTATCATTCCCCCTCACTAGCTTCTGTCCATCACTAGTTCCCCAACATTCTACATTATAAGACATTGATTTTACATGGTTCAGAGAGTTCACAGAAGTGGTAACATACAATAACTCTCCTTTTATGTCTGACTTATTTCACTCAGTATTGTATCTTCAAGGTTCAACAGTGTTGCCCTATGTTTCAGGACCTTGTTCTTTCTTACTGCTACATAGTATTCCATTGTATGTATATACCACATTTTGTTATCCACTTGTCTGTTGAAGGACATATGGATTGTTTCCATCTCTTGGCAGTTATGAACAATGCCGCTATGAACATCAGCGTACAAATGTCTGTTAGTGTCACTGCTTTTAAATCTTCTGGGTATATACCGAGAAGTGGAATTGCTGGATCGTAGGGTAATTTAACATCTAGTTTTCTGAGAAACTGCCAAACTGTTTTCCACAGTGGCTGTACCATTATACATTCCCACCAGCAATGAATAAGAGTTCCAATTTCTCCACATCCTCTCCAGCATTTATTGTTTGGTTTTGTTTGAAAGCAGCCATTCTTATTGATGTGAGATGATATCTCATTGTGGTTTTGATTTGCATTTCCCTAATAGCTGGTGAAGATGATCATTTTTCATGTGTTTTTTAGCTATTTGTATTGCCTCTTTGGAAAAATACTTTTTCATATCTTTTGCCCATTTGATAATTGGGCTGTTTGTACTATTGTCATTGAGTTATAGGATTTCTTTATATATGCAGAATATCAGTCTCTGATCAGATATATGGTTTCTAAATATTTTCTCCCATTAAGTTGGCTGCCTCCACCTTTTTGACACAGTTTTTTAAGAGACAAAAGTTTTTGATTTTGAGCCCTTTTTTCTCAGTCATGCAATTTAGAGAAGAAACTGAGTCATTTGTAAAATTTTCTACATTCTGGATTTAGTTAATTTTATCTTTTGTTGCCATTTAACATATTCCTCTAACACTCATATTTCATATCAGGAGGCACATTATGCTGGTTGTCCCACTTTTAGTAATGTTAAGATTCATCAGTAGGTTCATATATTGGCAATCTGATCCATGTATAAAAAATCTTCATCAACCTTTTACCTAATAATTTTAGCAGTTATTGATGAACATTGTCTGGAGCCATTATTTCATTAGTGGTTTCAAACGGAGATTTTCTTCTATCATTCTTCCTGCATTTTGGTTCCAGTTCTTCTTCCCTAATCAAGCATATCTTCTCTCTTTAATTCTGCCTGGGTTCATTAGTATTCTGGACCTCCACATTGGCTGAATTCAAGTAGCTGAAATTTACTGTTGAGGTTGGGGCTAAGAGAACTTGAGAAAGATTCCATAGATCTGGAGCTCTGGACCAGCATCATCATCTGGAAACATGCAAATTCTTGCATTCTATTACTGACCTACTGAATGAGAAACTGTTGGTTCAACAGAGCTATCTGGTTTTACAAGTCCTCCAGGTGATTTGTCTAATGCCTACAAAAATTCGAGAACCACTGTACTAACCTTGGCTGTCCTGAAGGCAGACAGGCCTTCAATCAAGCAATGACTTACTAAGGTCCTACTATGTGCATGTCAGTATGTTGGGTGTTGAGGCTTATGGATGCAAAGAAGGCCCAGTGTTCTCAAGGAACTCACAGTCTATTCAAAGAAACAGGACATGCTTGTGAAAAGGTGATGGTAGGCAGTGCATTCCAAACATGCCACTCAAGTGGTTCGGGTGGTAAGATTCCAGGTGATTCTAAGGAAAGTTCTGTGAGTAAGCCCGTTGGCAAAGGTTTTAGAGTTGACTCCAGCTAGGCCTTAAAGGAAGAGAAAGACTGGGGGGTGGGGGTGGGGGTGACAGGGGAAAAGAGGGAAGATTTTCAAGAAGGGAGATCGCATGTCATGAAGAGAACTGCAGGCAGAGCAGCTCTCTTCTCTCTCTTCTCCTCACCCCCTCCATTCCTGCAGTGCTCTCTGGAGTGTATCTTTTCTTGGGCCTCACCTCACCGTTTTCCTGATTACCTTCTTGCTCGCCCATAACCACAATGGAGTGGTTACACTGGTGTACGTGCAGGTTTCTGTGGATTGGCTCCAAGTCGGCGTGGGTGCTGGGGTGCAGGATGTGATTATCCGGGAGGGAGCGCCCAGAGGGGCGTCTGAGGAAACCTTGCCTCTGCCACAGGTGCCGTATGTGTAGAGGGGCCTGTGCCTGCTGTACATCAAAAGGATGTGTGTCTGGGTTTTATCTGGTGAGGGTAAAACACGGCAAAATGCCGCGGCACCTCACCTTTGCTCTCATGCGTCCGCACTGGCAAGCACAAACCCCAGAATGGGCGTGGCCAGCCCCGGATAGATGGAGCCGGATTGCGGGGCGGAAGCTTAACTCTGGAGGCGGCGGAAACGCTGTTCCAGCGGGGCAAGATGGCGGCGCCCTGGCGGACGTGGAACAAGTAGGTGGTGGGGCTGGGAGGATGGGCTTCAAAGGACCCGGGTGTAGGGTGCAAGTGCAGGTTGTTTGGTTCCATTGTCGGAGACTGTTTTAGGATCTTTGGCCTTTACAGGAGTGGCCGCAATCTCTTTGGTACCGATATCTTGGGCACGCCTTCCATCTGCGGACGGCATAGACTTAAATTCGGTGAATTTTCATTGGGTCCAGGGGATAACTGCACTTTCTACCGCAGAGCCCAAGGGGCAGTCGCCGAACTCGACTCGGAGCTGTGCCTGGCACTGGAGGATAGCCTGCTACGTAAGAGAGCCCTAGTGACTCTTCAGAGGCAATCCGAGAAAATTCAGTTATCCGTTGTTAGTGCTACTTTTCTTACATTTGCTTTGCTAGAGTTACTTTACAGGCAGTGGATCCGTCCCTACGTAGTTCAAGATGTTATCACTTCTCTCATGGATTGGTTCTGGACAAATCAGCCGTGGAGTTTGTGGGAAAATACATCGGTGGCTTTATTTGTGATTAAAATGATTGCTGTCTTTCACTGAGGCTTTATGTGAGTGCCAGGCACCTTAGTAGTCACTTTGCGTACATTCCTGTTTAAATCCTCACAAAATTCCTATTATTATAGGACCTGCTATTATCTACGTTTTACTGTTGTGGAAACTGGACTCAGGATACGTAAAATAATTGTCCAGTTAGTAAGTAGTGAAGCAGATATTTGACTTTCGTCTATCATTTATAAAGCTGGTGTCCTTAACCACTCTGACTCCTTTTGCAACATAGATTATGGGTCACTCCTTTGAAGTCTGCTGGCGTTCACCTGGGTCACTTGAATCTGTGGATAAATAAGGAAACCGTTTTTGCTTATATAGAGTCTTTTTTTTTTTTTACATTTTTTAAAATTCAGTTTTGTTGAGATATATTCACATACCATACAATCATCCGTGGTGTACAATCAACTGTTCACAGTGTCTTCATACAGTTGTGCATTCATCACCCCAATCTATTTTTGAACGTTTTCCTTACACCAGAAAGAATAAGAATAAAAAATAAAAGTAAAAAAGAACTCCCAAATCATTCCCCCTATCCCACCCTATTTTTCATTTAGTTTTTGTCCCCATTATTCTATTCATCCATCCATACACTGGATAAAGGGAGTGCAATCCACAAGGTTTTCACAATCACACTGTCATATCATGTAAGCTACATTGTTACACAATTGTCTTCAAGAGTCCAGGCTACTAGGTTGGAGTTTGATAGTTTCAGGTATTTACTTCTAGCTATTTCAATGCATTAAAACCTAAAAAAGTTTAAGTATATAGTACGTAAGAATGTCCACCAGAATGACCCCTTGGCTCCATTTGAAATCTTTCGGCGCTTATATGGAATCTTTACAGAAGTGAATTGTTGACATACTATGGAGTCTCCCTTCATCTGGTTCCTCCTTTCTTTGGGCTATTTAGATGGGTGCTGGGATAGTGGATTTTTTTCCGTTTTTGTTAAGAAGACTGCCCAGCAATTGGATCTGGTATAACTGCTCTTTGGCTGCGTAAATAATGTTAATAACTAATATTTAAGTACTTAGCATGTATGAGACTCTATTCTAATCATTTTACATATACTTAATTCATTTATGAAGTATGTATAGTTATCTGCATGTTACAGATGAGGAAACAGGCACAGTAACTTGAGGTAAAATGACTTGCCTTAAGCTTACACAGTTAAAGGGCAAAGCCTGAATTTGAACGCAGGCATTCCATTTCCAGACTGTTTACCAGCCATCCAGAAAGAAGGATACCTATGTATGTTCTTTGCTGTCAGTCTACAAATATTTTATATCTATTAACTACAAATTATATGCCAGATTTAGGACCCAGCTTCGCACACAGATTTTTGCTCATTTCATTTTCTTCCTGTTCCCTGCTTATCTAAATCCTCTCCTTCAATAGTCAGCCCTTTTTCTAGCCTTAAGTAATTATCCCTGCCTCTGAAATCCTGTAGCACTAATATTCTGTGTGATTCATTTGGTCACTGGAATTTACTGCTTTGTATGGTTGTCAGCCTGTTTAATGTGTGAGTGTGGTTACCATATCCCTCTTCCCCAAAATTGGGGTATATCACCTGACTGAAAAATGACCTTTGCAATCTGAGAAAGACCATTTTTACCACAGGCCTTTGGAATTTCTGGGCTAACGGGGGAAAGAGAGGTAACAAAATAGGAAATTACCAAAAGATCCAACATTTTGGCTTGGTCTGTGTTTGTCTCCCCAGTAAGCTCTTTGAGCTCAGAGACTGTTCTTCCTTTCCAAGATTGTTTTGGATATTCTAGGTCCCTAGCATTTCCATATGAGTTTTAGAATCAGCTTTTCAGTTTCAGTCCAGAAAAGGCAGTAAGGAATTTTGATAGGGATTATATTGTATCTGCACATCAATTTGGGGAGTATTTCCATCGTAATAGTATTAAGTCTTCCAGTTCATGAAAACAGGATGTCTTTCCATATATCTAGGGCTTCTTTAATTTCTCCAACAATGTTTTATGTTCTCAGTGTAGAAGTCTTGTACTTATTTTGGTTAAACTTACTCCTAAGTATTTTATCCTTTTTGATGTTACTGCAAATGAAATTGTTTCCTTAAATTCATTTTCTGATTGTTCTTGGCTGGTATGTAGAAAGACAGCTGATTTTTGTGTCTTGATCTTTTACAGCCCCAGGTTTTTTGTTTTTGTTTTTAAATTCAGTTTTATTGAAATATATTCACATACCATACAGTCATCCATGGTATACAATCAACTTTTCACACTATGATCATATAGTATGCATTCATCACGACAATCTATTTCTGAACATTTTCCTTACATCAGAAAGAATCAGAATAAGAATAAAAAATAAAAGTAAAAAAAGAACACCCAACCCATCCCCCCATCCCACCCTATTTGTCATTTAGTTTTTATCCCCATTTTTCTACTCATCCATCCATACACTAGATAAAGGGAGTGTGATCCATAGGGTTTTCACAATCACACTGTCACCCCTTGTAATCTACATTATTATATAATCATCTTCAAGAGTCCAGACTACTGGGTTGGAGTTTGGTAGATTCAGGTACTTACTTCTAGCTATTCCAATACATTAACACCTAAGAGGTGTTATCTATATAGTGCATAAGAAGTTCCCTCGGAGTGACCTCTTGACTCTATCTGAAATCTCTCAGCCACTGAAACTATTTCATCTCATTCTGCATCCCCCTTTTGGTCAAGAAGATATTCTCAGTCCCATGATGCCAGGTCCAGATTCATCCCCGGGAGTCATATCCTGCATTGCCAGGGAGATTTACACCCCTGGGAGTTGGGTCCCATGTAGGGGGGAGGGCAGTGAGTTCACCAGCTGAGGTGACTAAGTTAGAGAGAGGGAGGGCCACATCTGAGCAACAAAGAGGTACTCAGGGGGAGACTCCTAGGCACAATTATATGCAAGTTTAGCCTCTCCTTTGCAGTAACGAGCTTCATAAGGGCAAGTCCCATGATAGAGGGCTTGGCACATCAAACCGCCAGTCCCAGTGTTTGTGACAACATCAACACCAGTCCAGGTGAGGAAGTCCAACACTTCTGCACCTTCCCCCAGCTCCTTGGGGTGGGGCGGGGTGGGAAGGCTGTAAATATATTTTTTATTCTCTGCCCAAATTACTTTGGGATGTGTCACTTATTTCACTCTAACCTATGCTAACCTACCATATCTCACTCCTATTCAAAGTTCCATATAATTGGGGTGTTTGAACAAACTGACTGTCAAGTTATACTGTTTAGAAAATATAGATCCTGCACCAAATAGACATCTCTTCCCTTGGTCTCACATGGAAGTTGAAGTTTTAAA